>JABUQX010105343.1:12500-23298 GCA_015478945.1 Trachelipus rathkii
TGCAAATTTAAATCAATTCCTTTATCATTTTTAAGAGAAAATTAAATTATTACATTCAAGAATAAAATTATAAAAGAAGAAATTAAAATAACAAATTGCAAAAGGTGAAGCTGCGTATCTCCAAAGACATCGCGTCATATGAAGAATATTTTTTCAAAATTCTCTTCCATTGGAGTAGCAAGGATACCGAAAACCCTTTCTATCAACATTAAATATATTTCACAAATGTGGTGATATATCGATAATAACGCAAATTAATAATACAGTGATACTTGTGATAATGTGTTAATGTTAATTAATAATTAGTGAAAATAGTGGTGAAATAATTTGTTATAATATTAATAATAATAGTGATACTTTGTGAATAATGTGATAAGTTAATAACTGAAAGTGAATATGGTGAAATATTTAAGATATGTTAGAAATATAGTCGAATAGCATACACAATATTATCATTAAATAGTGTATAAACAAATAATTATTTAATATTGAAAATATCAGTAACTAGGTAAGTGATTATAGTAAAACACACAGTGTATATTTTTGTGTTAAATATAGTGCTTTTTGGTTATTAATATCAATAATAATAATAATAAATGATAATAATCGATGATAATGATAATAATAATAATAATAATAAGATAATATAATAATAAATCAATAATATAATAAATAATAATAAATAATAATAATAATAATAATAATAATGATAAAATAACATAATATGAAATTGTACGAATATGTATATTGGTATAATTGTGTGTCGTATTTTTATGTATGTATGTATTTGTATGTGTGTATATAATATATATAAAATATATTATATATATATATAGTATATAATATAGATATATATATATATAATATATTATATATATATATATATTATATATAAATATTAATAATATATATAATAATAATATATGTTTTCAATATATATGGTTTTTTTTAGTATTTCATATTTTAGTTTAGTATACACACACAGCGCCCGTAGCTCAGTGTTAGAGCAACTCGCCAAACCAAGCGAGGGTCCCAGGTTCGCAACTGGGCGGGTGGGAGAATGAGAGCTATTCTCTCCTTGGATTTGCTCCCGTCCTGCTTTTGTTGAGAGTAACACCCCCTCCTTGATTAGGCTCTGCCCTGAGTGGTGGTGACTATATTAAAATAAATAATATATATATATATAAATATAAATATTATATAATATATAGTATATATATTATATATATATATATACTATATATATATATATATATATATATATTATATATATAGTATATATATAATATATATATATATATATAATATAATGTTTTTTAAGAACATATTAGTAGTTTGTTACTAATATCAGGTTCTTTGCTAATACAAGGCTACTATCTATCATTTGATCTCGTTCCTTATTTAATTCAATCCAAATTACTGCGTGAGACTTAAAAGGAAGTTGAAATGCATTGAAATGGCATGAATGGAATGAAAACTAACCGTTACAAATAATATATTTATATATATATATATATTATCTATATATATATATATATATATATATTATATATATTATATAATATATAATATATATAATATTATATATTATAATTATTAATATATATATAAACTATATATATATATATAGCTTATTTTATATCGAAATACTTAAAAAGTTTTACATTTACTTATTTTGCATAAATTTATTCAATAAAACATTCCAGATTCTTAAATATATGTTGATTTCTTTTCCATTTTCTTTTTATTTTAATAAAAACTATTTATCAATTTTTTTTAACAGTATATAATAAAAATATCCCGAAGGCAGACGCTTTTTTTAAATTATTAAATGTATTTATTATCATTCCGTTTGAAATATCTACAAATAGACAATTTCACCCAAGGTACCGTTTTTTTTTTTTTTTTAAAGTTGACATGGATCAGTAAGTAAAACCTAATACACATGATTACATTTAATATTAAATGTATACCAAATGCACTATTGAATGCTATTTATCAATCTCATAATAAAGGGTATGAGCCATGATGATTTGCACTTATATTTGTTTTTTGTTAGGCTGTAATAATTCTTACAGGCTACAACTGTTTCGTTTCTTTAAATCAATCACTTGTATTTTATTTTTTCTATGATCATTATTATTATTATTTTATATTTTCTCTTGGAAGAAAAATAATTTTATATTGATAATAAACTTATTTTATTTTAAAATTATAAATAATATATGTAATTTTCAAATTCCATATTTAAAAAAAATTATCAGTTTTATTCTTATATTACGGTGGTAAAAGAAACAAAACAATTCTGAAATGTTCAGTAGAAACTGAGAAAAGTTGCTCCGCGAATTAATAAAATAATTCTGGTAATAAAATTGTTTCTAACGTATTTTTAATTCCATTCTTTAATAAAAACTATTTATAAATGAGATCAACCTCTTTATAACGGGTATTTTGAATAAAAACTATAAACTATAGATAATTTTTATTGTAAAACAACAACCAATAACGGTAAATTGTGATAATGTCGTAAAAGAAAAAAGAAGTTTATCATGCCATTACTACTAGCAGTGGGCTCTTCCGAGGTCTCCATCTTCAAAAACCAAAAGAGATATCTTCACCTTAAACATGGTATCTCTGTGAAATCTGATTATGCTTCGGGCCGCACACTACCTTCGTGCCTGGTAAGGGTTCAAAACTTAATGACCCCCGAGGTGAAAACCATATTTTTATGGTCCTTAACCACCATGGCCTGGAAACGGAGAGAGTTACAGGATCACGACAAAAATATTGCCACGGTCTTCGAGCCTGTTGTGGACCTTTCCGTAGAAGCGGTTCCTGAGATAATGAAAAAAATAACTGAGGCCGCTAAAAAGAAAAATCCTCAAGTTAAGGTTTATTTATATATTCCCCCAATCCAAGACTTACATGCTTATAACAAAAAACGCATCATCCGTGATTGGGGCCCTCAGTGTACAAATTATACCATCGGTGATCCTGTACTCTCACCAGAAATGATGCGGGAGCATTCCATCTACAGTTATCGCCTGTTCGAGTCGATTATGGAGGAAAAATACCAGTGGCCGGAAAAAAATATCGTACCAACATACTTGATGTATATCATAAAAGCATTGCTAAAGGCGGAGTACTTAATGTCACCCCTCATAGCAAGTATCTCAACAAGGAAACCTTAAACTTGAATTCACCTTTGTTGTTGGATGGTCTACATCCAAACCGTTTATTCTTAGAATCCCTAATGAACAAATGTGGAAATCTATTTACAATTAACAAAATATCTGTGAGAACTGTTCCTTATAACTCTCCTACAGTTCGTTCTCAGGTAAACAAAAAGAGACGACCAAGATCATCAAGGTCCATTCGTCCTTATTCAACTGACCGAATGGCCCAAAATTCTGTGTTACCTTCGTCTTCTTCTCAATCTCATGATTATCCCGCAGAAATTGTTCCCCAAGCTCAACCTCTTGAACAACAAGTTCAATCAACATCTTCTTTCTCATCCGATTATTTTAGAGGTCCTAGAGCTTATCCTTCAGAAAAAGTACCAGAATATAGTAATCTTTATGTTCAGCCTTCCCGGTCGAACTATCCACAGTATAACAATTCTTCTGGACCTTCGAATCAACCACAACCCTCTTGTAGTTACACTTCAACTGCACCATGTAACTCTGAGTCTGTTCTGGATCCCCACGTTAGGGTTGTACTGCGTACAAGCTTACGTTGGGCTATGGAGCGGATTCACTGGGATGAAATGACAGAACAACAACAGCAGATGACTTCTTCCGTATTATTGCAAGAGTTTAATGAAGAAAAAGAAGCTGCTGCAAGTCTTTCATTCTTGAAGAGGACACATAGGTTCTAGAAATTTGTAAAAATATTTATTGTAAAATTATTTATATTTAAGATATTGAGAGTCCTGAGTATCCTTCTCTGCGCTGTTTTCTTTTCTATGCCCTTTGCCTCTTCACTCCCGTCTTTCTTTGAACGACGTGGAAAATTGAGGTGGGGGTTTAGATTTAGTGGGGGAGGATATAAGGGACATATTGTTCGTGCGTAAGTGGTGTCAATTGGTAATCCAATATTTTAATCATAGTAATATTTAGGTTTAAGTTATTCATTGATCCAGTCTGGACTGTGTTCCAGCCTGGACGATGATTTTATCTATGGCTTCATTTATGATCAACCTTAATAATGTTTCATGATACTCTAATGTTATTTCTTTTTCTAGTAATTACCATTCATGAATATATGTTGTTTATAAAGTATTGGTCAAAAATTGTATATATAAATAGAACCAATAATAAATATCCAAGGAGCACATAATTGTATGAAACTTATAGTTGTGCTCAGTTGAGAAATTGAATCCATCGAAGACCTTGAAAAACCATTGTATATATTTTCAAGGTTAGTAATTACAAACAAAGAACCTTAATTAATTTATGTAATCCTATTTAATGTAAAAACTATAACCTTATGTATTGATATAAGATAGTAAACTTGACACTTTGTTTACAGTTTACTGTCTTGTAGGATCCATTGACATCACTATTGTCCCCATTGAAGAAACCCCTTTTGGACACTACCAGGGTAGGTTTCTTAACATACAAAGATCCATGTAATCATGCTTTGATTATATAATATATAAATAGAAAGTATGATGCAAATACCAATTACTGTTTATTTTTAACAGGGTTCTGAAGCTGGGATTCATCCTGAACAGGATTCTATGCTGGGATTCATTCCTGAATCTTACTGCTTATTTCGAAGCTGGGATTCCTCCTGAATCTTGCTTCGTGTTTGATTTCTAAATCTGGGATTCAATCCTGAATCCCTCTTCGTTGAAGTTTTGGTCCTGGGATTCATTCCTGAATCCATCTTCGGTGTCGTTTTCGAAGCTGGGATTCCTCCTGAATCTTGCTTCGTGTTTGTTTATATAGTTGTGATTCATTCCCGAATCATACCTCTTCTTTGGATCCCATTTTCCCCGTCAATCTCAGTTAAGTCATCGTGTATTTGTCTTGGTTGAGTCTGAATTTCTGATTCTCCTTTAACTTCATATGCATGAGCAATATTTGGAAGCGTTTGGTTTCCACTCTCGATTCTGATTCCAGAGCTGTCTGCGCTCTTGTACATATTTGATACATTGGACCCTTTGTATAATTTCCCAATGTATATTAACTAATTATCTTATATATTCTATTTAACTTCATATCATTTCATTATTATATTGTTGGGGTTGGATTTGTGTTATATTTTAAATCTTCACAAACATCCCACTATTTATTTGAGCGAGTTAAGTAAAGCTAAAACTTTTTATGGTGTGTCAATATCCTTTGATCTTTGATGCTTTATTGATATATTCTTAATCTTCAAGAACTCTATCGGATTAACCGTCGAGTAAAGATCCGGGAACGATCTATATAATAATAAACCATTATCTGGGTAAGATCTGTAGATGGTTATCACCATTGTTTATATATTATAAAAGTTCACAATCCTCACTGAAGTGTCATCAAGTAAGCAGGCCAACGGAGTCCCGTGATTAACTCCCTCCGTTACGGAGAAGGCCTAACCTGCTCCGTATTAAACTTGATGGTGTCAGGTGGTTGCCTGTTCTTACTAGACATTCAAACCACGTCTTTAGAACATCACAAAAATCTCATCGACGTATTATTTTCTATTTTGACCTTCGAAATCTTCGTTTTCTTCGACCTTCGACTCTACGAGAATTAGTGGAGAGAGGCAACTCACAGTCGGGTACGAGTGTTCGGTCCCAGCTTGCTTCTCTCCGCAACATATATATATATATATATATATATATATATATATATATATATATATATATATATATATATATATATATATATATATATATATATATATATATATAGCAATAAAAACATATATATATATATATATACACACAAATAATAATATATATATATACTTAACTATATATATATATATATATATATATATATATATATATATATATAACTATATTATATACTTAATATATATATATATATATATATATATATATATATTAGGGATGTACCGATAGTATCGGTATCGGTAGTATCGGCCATTTTTGATGGTATCGGTATCGAGTATTGGTACGGTTAAGATAGCGATGTCCTTTGGGTGAAAAGGTATGAGAGACTTAGATTCAATAATAAATCTAGTTAGAATATAGATAGCTAGTACCAAGTTATGTTTTTTTTCTCCGATTTTCTTTTTAACTTAGATTTTTAGCGTTTCTCCAACTTGGTCTTTAGCGTAAAATTTACCTATTTGGACAGCCATTACTATAATTTATACAGATTTATCTACTTTTTTAATTGATGTATTTTTTTTTGTACGCAATTTCATGAGAGCGTGTGATTGCGTGAGTGTTTTTAAACTTTCTGGATTATTTATATTTTAGATATTTGCTGTAAGTAGGGTTTTATCGTTTTAAATTTAGGTTTTAGCGTGCGAATAAATTTTCCTCATTTCCTTTGGTTTTTGTCTATTTTTTTTTTTTTTGTGATTGTAGGTGCGTGGATGGCAAATTTGCACAGGCGTGGCTTTTTTTTTTGGCTTTACCAACATCAATGGCTTGCCTCTGACTCTGCATCCATGGAATACTACCTCTCTAATTCAAACCTAATTTATGCTCTTGTCTGAGACCCAGATGCTAAGAATTCATCCTTCAATCGTTTAATATATCCAACTATAACTTATTTTATAATTTCCGTTTGAAGAGTGGATATGTGCCTATGTAAATATAAACATTTCTATAACACGTCTCGAGTCTCCCGAATCTCTAACTTCGATGTTCTGTGACTTAAAAAAGCTTTCTTCCTTCTACTACAATATTCTTATGATTCTGCTACTGTTCTCCTAACAGAACAAATTTTCATGCCTTTTTGATTACCTTACTACTTTTCACCGAGACTGTTATATCTTCTCATCAAATACTGGGGTCCTCTTTTTGAGGATTTTCAATGTACACAAAAACTGGTGTTAAGGTTCACTCTCGTATACTGGGTGTTTGGGGTGGGGAGGAAGCCGAATCGTCAGTATTCTCAACGATCTGGAGCAACTGATTAAATAACCTACACACATTTCAGATCGTCCCAACCAATTCTTGAACACTTGACCTTTTTGTTTCCACTAGACCTCTTCTCAATAAATACACCAACTTCGTACCTATTGGTAAATCTGACCACAACCTTATATCTCTTAATTTTAATACTTTCTCTCCATCTCCATCCTGCCCTATGCGGTTTTTCTGGCACTTTGATCAGGCCGATTGGGGCATTGCGTTGCTTCTACGCTAACTATAATTGGAATGACTGCTTTGATTCTTACGACGCTTCAGATTCTGCCGATAAAGTGGGAACTGTAATTGTTAATGGGATGACAGGTTCATTCCTTCTTGGACTAAATCTTTTTCTCCTCAAAATCCATGGTTCGATCGTGCTTGTTCCTTGCATTCAGGCTAAAGACATTATCGGGTGTGGAAAAATTCTCGTTCTCCTATCACTCTTGCTAATTTTCATTCAGCTCGAAATCGTCGCAGGGATACTCTTCGAGGAGCAAAGCGGACTTTCCTTAAACTAAAGTGCGCTAACCTTTTTGGTTCTCCTACTGACAAATCTTTCTAGCCTCTTACCAAAAACATCTCTAACAACTTCTGTAAATCATCCTTTCCTCCTCTTATTCGCTCTGATGATTCTGTTGTTAATACTCCAACTGAAAAGGCCAATCATCTCTTTGGCCTCCTATTTCCTCTAATTCACCCTGGACGATTCTGGTATTCCTCTTTCTCCTCCTTCTCCTCCTTCTCCTCTCAGGTGTCCTATGCCTTTACCTGTCATTTCATTTGATCGGGTGCATGAGCTCCTGAATATGAACGTTAGGAAGGCGTGTGGCCCGGGTGGCATTCCTCCCCGAGTTTTGAGGAAGTATGCTTCCGGGCTGACCCAGCCACTCATTCAACTATTTTCTCTATGCCTCATAGTACTTTCCCTCAGTGTTGGAAGCGCGCATATGTCCAACCTATTCCGAAAAAAATGATGCTGCTCTGATCCTTCTAACTATCGCCCTATAGCTCTCACTTGTATTCTTTCTAAGATCTTTGAAACCCTTCTCAACTCTCACTTCATAGATCATCTAAATGTCATTCCCTTCTTTCAGATTACCAGGGCTTTCGACGCTTGATGTCACCTGGTGATATACTTTCCTATGTGACTGATCAATTGTTTCTGCCCTTAGGAACTACGGGGAAGACTTGTGTGGTGGCGCTTGACATATCAGCATTTGACCAGGTATGGCACGTGTCACTGCTCTCAAGCTCCCTTCCTTTGGGTTTCCTTCTTCTCTTTGCCCCTTATGTCAGCTTTCTTTCAAATCGCTCAATGTCAGTTGTTGTTAGAGTAGATGGGATGACTTCTTCTTTTCTGTCAATAGTGAATTGTTCCTCAGGGTTCTGTTTATCTCCCACTTTATTCCTGCTTTTCATCAATGATCTTCTCACCTGCATCTAACTTTATCCACTCCTATGCCGATGACTCGACCCTTCTTTCTTTAACTCATATCAATTCTGCTCCTCTTTTACTTCGTGCCTCTCGTCTTAATCTTTCCGATTCTATTCTCGCTGATCTGGATAGTTTCAGAGGGTTGATCGTCTCAACCTCATGAAATTTAATTCTTTAAAAACCTTCTACAAATCTCTCTCTCTAAGACACTTAACTTTTCTATCTCTTTCGACTGGTTCTCTCGTATCTCCTGTTGACAATATATAAACATCCTTGGCCTTAATAAAAACTTTTTAAAAACCTCAAATCACAGTGGTTGCTAAGGCAGCTTCAACGAAACTGGGAGTTATGTTTAGAGTGTGAGAATTCCTTCTTCTTAGTTACTCAACTGTATAAGGGTCTCATCCGCCTTGTATGGAGTATTGCTCCATATCTGTGGGAGGCAGGGGCTCTGGTTTCATCCGGCCTTTGGATAGGGTGAGTCAAAGGCCAAAAAGACTTATAAACTGTCCTCTAATTTTAAGCTTTCTTGACCTCTTTGCTATCTTTCGAAATGATGTCTTTCTTTATGCCTTTTCTATGAGTACTACAATGGCATATACTCCAAGGAATTATCCACTCATACCACCACCATTGAGAAGCCCTGTATCACATAGGGTGCTGTGTCGGCACATGAGTTTTTGTGTTGTGATTTTAGTAACTCCAGACTGGTTCAGCTGCGGTGCTTCTTCTTTCCTGCCACCTCTGTTCTGTGAATTCTCTTCATCATCTGTGTTTCCCTACTCAATTTAATTTCCCTCCCACTTAAAAGCCTGCGTCTGTGCACATCTGCGTAATTTGCTTTAGATGAATTTTTGAGTGAGGGGTTCACCGCCCACCCCTTGAAAAGGGTTCCGCCAGGGGAGGGGTGACAACTGTAAAAAAAAAAAAATAAAAGGTTCTAATAAGGAATTCCTTACGCTAGCTGAAACCCCACAAGAATGGCACCTCCGACAGTGAACCACTTCTAAAATGCACCAAAAAATAGCATAGCCGAGGAGATTGCTCGCTTGACAAAAAAAAAAAAAAAGACAGAAGTGGAAGCCGCCTTATCTGCAACCCCTGGCAACAGCACTGATAGTGACGATGGTGGCTTTTCAGCAAATAAACCTACTGAAAATGAGGATTTGGATATAGTTAGACTTTGATAAGTTCATGGCCCAAATTGCAGTGACATCTCATTCACCTTCAAAGGAATCACACCAGGAACCTCATCCGCAAAAACTGAAGAGACAGTCATCAAGGAGAAAAGATAATTCAAATTTGCAGTCTGTGAAAGAGGAGATGAGGCTCTACGAAAACATGAGATGCTGCCTACAGAGAGAATCCTTTCATGCGGTGGCATGAAATGGGCCAGGTTTTCGTTATTATCAGTGCTTGCAAGTAAATAATTATCAACACCTCTCCTTCATCAGTCGAGGGAGAGCGTATTTATAGTGTAGGTAGGAATGTAAACACCCCAAAAAGGAACAGTCTCTCGCCAGATACTAGTGAAAGCTTAATGTTTTTGCATCACAATTTGTGAATTTTTGAATTTGAGTATTGAATGATATCAATATTTATCTTTATATGTAATGCTTGAGTAATATTGATTAGCTGATTAATTGAAGTCTCTTCTTTCTTTATTTTTATTCTTAATATTGTGTAGCTAGTTAAAGAATCTTCTTGTAAATTGTAATCATGTTAAAACATAAAAGCTAGTAGCTAACTTGTTAATACTTACTTGAAAATGTAAATGCCATTTTTTTAAACAGACACAAACATAAAAAAAGTTATTAATATTATATTTGCAATTATTATTCCTTAAAAGGTACTATTTTAATTTATAAAATAAATATACTTGGCCAAACAAATATGAAATATAAATGACTAAGTATTGTTTGTACAGGAATGCAATCTTGAGTTGCCTAGCAGTGCACAAATGTTTTATCTTATTACTGTGTATTTATTATATTAATTTAAAAGTATCAGTATCGGCACCCCTAAAAAAATAGAGTATAAATTATCGGTATCAGTATGCGGCCTCTTTTCTGGTATCGGTACATCCTAATATATATATATATATATATATATATATATATATATATATATATATATATATATATATATATATATATATATATCTTCTCATTTTTATATATATATATATATATATATATATATATATATATATATATATATTAAATTTGGCAACTGTGGTTCTCTTTTAAATTTTACAA
>JABUQX010105344.1:0-10000 GCA_015478945.1 Trachelipus rathkii
AGAGATGGCTCGCCCCCTTTTTGACACTTAGACTGACCGTGGTCATTTTGACCAAGATATTTTTACCATGCCTTGAACTTTTTTGGTCAAGTATTTTGGAATACTCAGCTACCTTCATGGGTGTTTTTTAGTGCTTTTTTTTTTATTATTATTTTTAGATTTTATATTATTATTATTTTTTTTATTCTTTTAGATTTATTTATTTTATTTATTTTTTTTTATTTATTTATTTATTATTTTTTTTTTCTTTTGTTTCCCCCCTCCCCCCTTAAGGGAGGGGGGGGGCGTTTCGGAGTTCACCAACGCGTTTTCGCTTAACCGCGCAAGGCCCCGCCGAACCGCGCCGAACCGCGCAGCACCGCATCGCAAACTCAGCACGCACCGCACCGCATCCGCACCGCCTGCCCAGCCGCACGCCTGTTTCCGCTGTTTCGCATCCTCGTTTTTCTATAACTCATGATAGTATCTTTAATAGCCACGAATGCATCATAGACACATACACTCACCCTCCTATACAACACACACCTCATCATCAAGTCCTTCCCTCCTACCAACGTTTCATTCGCACGTATCTCTATCCCATTCCATTTCACGCGTGACGCTTTATCTTGTCCTGTGCTCTACAAGGAGGTATTCCAATCCCTTAACCTAGTTTTTCAATTGAAATCTATTTCAAATTTTGCCTTCACTATTATATATAGTTGCTCTTGTACTCTTCTGGAAGGTTTCACAGGTATCCTGAACCCATTGGGCCTTCTTTAAGGAATGGTCGCCACATGTCATTTTATACTACTACTTAGCCATTGTATATGCACAGACGTTTGCGCATACATGTATATGCATCATGCGCTTGCGCATAACATCTTCTATCTTCTGAAGCGAATCATCCCACCCACAAGAATGAACAAAGGAATTGTGGGAATTTAAAAAAGTGACTTCTCCATGTCACTGACAGAACTGGAACTCGACCCGTAGCCTCTTAAGGAAGTGTATACGACTTAACTAATTGGGCTCCGTCTGAATGCCCTTTAATATATAAACAAATGTTACTTTATATAAAGGGGTGGTATACAAAAATTTTGGAATGCTATTCCATATTAAAAGTTTAGAAAAAGCGCATCTCGATTTGCATTTTATATATATGCAATTTATATATATAATATATATATATATATATTATATATATATTATATATTATAAATATATATTAAAATATTAATAATATATATTAATATACATAAAAAAAAAACTTATAATAATATATATACTATATATTATTTATATATATATATATATATATATATATAATATATATATATAGTATAATATATATATATATATGCGAGTGAGAGAGAGAGAGAGTAAAATCGCTATCAACCATACACACACACACATACATATAAACATACTTACACACTCACACATACACACACACCCACTTACACTACTTATAGACACACACACGCCACACACACACACACAACACACCGCTAGGCTACTTATACACACGCAAAGAGACACTTACACTCATACCTACACCTGCACACATACACACACACATGCCTAGACACATACACCCGCCCTATATACACACACCCACCCTTACCGACCCTGCCATGGATACATACACCAACCCTAGCTCACACCTACACCCACGTCTACACACACTATGACACTTATGCACACACGCACACCCGCTAGGCTATTTATACACACACACACCTAATGATATTATTATATATATATATATATATATATGATATATTATATTATATATATATATATATATATATATATATATATATATATATATATAATATTTTATTATATATATACACTCTATATAAACTATATATATATTAATATATATATATATTAACCTTGTTTGACCACTGATATTTCGACATTGACTGCCGGATATACCTATCCTCAGCCTCCACCTAGCCTAACTGCACCTAACCTGGTCTTACCTAACATAACCTAACCTAACCTAACCTAACCATAACTTAACCTAACTACCTAACCTAACTAACCTAACCTAACCTAACTAGCGTACACGCAACACCTAGCCTACACCTATCTACCTACTGCACCTAGCTCGCCCCGCTTGAGCTCATCCAGGTTAAACTGATGCTGCCTTTGTAAGGTATCTGTGCTTAAAAATGAGGTCATGTAGGAAGCTGACCTGTTGGATTAATCTAAACTTATTCCATCCGGTCCAACACACACACACACACACACAAACCACACAAACATCACACAAACACAACACACACCACAGCACACACACACAAACGCACTTACTCTATACACATACACTTTATACTTATACACACAACACACACAACACACCAATATGACACTTATACACACATTCAACTATGACACTTATACACAGCATTCACTATGACACTTTACAATTTACCCATAGAAAAACCCCCCCAAAAACTTACAAAAAATTTTTTTACCAAACTTAATACAAAAAACAAGGGGGGGGTCCCAAACACACACACTATACAACACCCATTACACTTATAACCACATTAACTAATGACACTTACACTCAACCATAAGACACTTCACTTACATTTTCACTTATAACATGGTATAAACACACGAGCAACGCCTTCTGGTCTTCATGGTCAATTTAGCCCATCCTATTTTAAGGCAGCTTAACATTTTTATTAAAACCATATACTTTACAGACTTAAAGCAGTAAATCAGTAAATCATAGAGGTGTTAACTAACCCTAGGGGGATTAGTTTGCTTTTGTTTTACTGTTTTACTGCTTTAAACTCATGTTTTTACTCGCTTTAGACTCTGTTTTTTTTACTGCTTTACTTAATGTTTTAACTGCTTTAAACTCACATATTTATTACATTACATACCTTAAAGCGTAAATCAGTAATCAATAGAGGTGTTACCTAACACAAGAGGGGATTAGTATGCTTTTGTTTTACTGTTTTACTGCTTTAATTCATGTTTTACTGCTTTAACTCATATGTTTTACTGCTTTAACTCATATGTTTTACTGCTTTAACTCATATATTTATTAACATACATACCTTAAAGCAGTAAATCAGTAAATCAATAGAGGTGTTTCCTAACACCTAGGGGGCTTTACTGCTTTAAGTTTCTGCTTTACTGCTTTAAACTCATGTTTTTACTGCTTTAACTCATGTTACTGCTTTAACTCACATATTTTCTGCTTTACTCACATATTTCATTAACATTACATTACCTACAAGCAGTAAATCAGTAATCAATAGAGGTGTTACCCTAACACCAGGGGGATTAGTATGCTTTTGTTTTACTGTTTTACTGCTTTACCATACTTACTACTTTACTCATATGTTTTACTGCTTTTAACTCTGCTTTACTGTTTTAACTTTCGGCTTTACTGCTTAACTCAATAATTTATTAACATTATGTTTTTTATTTTGTTTTTATACTTTTTATTTATTTTTATTATTATTTTTATTTATTTTTATTATTATTTTTATTATTTTTATTATTTATTTTTATTTTTTTTATACATATTTTTATTACTTAACTCATATATTTATTATTATTTAACACACACACACACACATCACACACACACACACACACACAACACACACACACTAACACTTATAAAACATTCACTATGACACTTATACACATTCACTATGACCTTACATTAACCTAGACACTTCATTTAACACTTATACACATGCGTCACACACACACACTTTACAGCTTATACACACATTCACTATTATACTTATACACACATTCACCATGACAACCTACATTTATCCATAGACACTTACATTTTCACTTACCTCACAAACAGATTTACTTACACTCACACAGATTACTTACAACTCACACACAGATTTACTTACACACACAGATTTACTTACACTCGCACTATCTCTTGATTTACACACCACACACC
The DNA here is from genome assembly GCA_015478945.1 of Trachelipus rathkii. NCBI lineage: Eukaryota > Metazoa > Arthropoda > Malacostraca > Isopoda > Trachelipodidae > Trachelipus > Trachelipus rathkii. The sequence goes on from JABUQX010105344.1 coordinate 3,944, forward strand.
CCAACACTCCACACAGCAGACACTCACTTCACTAAACGTATAATTTATTAAAAACTTTTATGTTTTTAAACACGTACATTTATAATACTCATTCAAATATAACTAAATTATTTCAAAGTTTCTTAAAACTCTATAATAAATCAATCATTATCCTTGAACAAAGAATTTATTAACTGTTAATACTTTTTTGTTTATAATTTTATAATATCAAGTTTTAAACTAACTTTTAAATAAAATTTTATAAATTTATATAAAAAAAATTTTACGTAACTTAAAGCAATAAATCAGTATCAGTAGGCGGCCCCTAGCATACCCTCTCATGCCAGCTAATGCCACGTTGTTCTATTGACGTACTGCTTTATTAGATCATCTTTAGCCATGTAATAAGTATAAAATAACAAATAAGTTCTTCTCTGCTACATAACATGTATTTTATTAAAATAATTCTAGGTGGTTTTTATTAAAAAATAACAATTATTCACTTACATTATATTTTCACTTGTTAAATAAAAATATTTCAAAATTTTTTTAAAAAATATTCCGGGTTTTCTTTTATGTATTATTATTTATTATCTATGTACATTGACAATCCCTCACGAGAAAACACAACAACCCGCACTCCTTTCAGATACGAAACTGACCTCTCTCTGTAAAATGTGTTGAAATGACTACCTTAGGTCTAAATTTAGGATATTCCTTTTTGTATCCCGGGGCAATTTAAGCCTAATGTCAGGTCCAAAATAATATTTCACTGACCTTTTTCTGTAAAATGTGGTGCAATAACTATGTTAGGCTAAATTTAGGGCTAAATTTAGGATAAGCCTTTTTTGTAGACGGGCTAATTTAACTATACAGGTCAGAAAGGTAATTCCCGTATAGACAAGAATCATTGTTATTATTATTATAAATATATTTCAAACTGGAACATGCTGGATCGGTAAGATCTTTAAGCAGGTAAAAAGGAAATGTTTCCTTACTTGTGATTTGGTCGGGGTATTCCTTATCTCATATGACCTCGTATGTGATTGTCGAGAATTATTTTATCGTCTTTGAAAATTAACTTTTGTTCTTTAACTTGTATATAATGTGTGTGTTTATTATCTTTTAGACCCAAACTCATTTTAAAATCATAGTCATTTTTAGCTGTTAAGCGGTGCACAAGTTATCTGATTTGTATTAAAAGTGTTTTATATTTACTAAGTGTATATCATATTTATAATACTTACATTGAGGAATAATTATTAATTTCACTAGAATAGATAATAATTAATTCACTAGTTCCGCTGCGTTCCCGCCCGCAGCGTGCGCCCGCAGGCGCAATATTTCCGCGTTCCCGCCCGCCGCGTGCGCACCGCAGGCGCAATATTCCGCGCGGCGCGAATATTGCGCCTGCGGGCGCACGCTGCGGCGGGGAACGCGGAAATATTGCGCCTGCGGGCGCCGCGGCGGGCGGGACCGGCACACACCTGCGGGTGCGGGTTGGCTGCCTTTGCGGGTGGGGCTCATGCTGAGCCCTGGTGGTTAGCTTATGAACTAGTGAATTAATTATTATCTATTCTAGTGAAATTTAATAATTATTCCTCAATGTAAGTATTTATTATAAATATGATATACACTTAGTAAAATAAAATACTTTTAATACAAATCAGATAACTTGTGCACCGCTTAACAGCTAAAATGACTATGATTTTAAATGAGTTTGGGTCTAAAAGATAATAAAACACACACCTGCTCAATACAAGTTTAAAGAACAAAGTTAATTTCAAAAGACGATAAATAATTCTCGACCAATCACATAAGAGGTCATATAGAGATAAGGATTACCCGACCAATCACAAGTAAGGAAAACATTTCTTTTTTACCTGGAAATCTTACCGATCCAGCATGTTTCCGTTTGAAATTATTTTATAAAAATAATAAATAACAATGATTCTTGTTATACTGGAATTACCTATTGACCTGGTATTAGGATTAAATTAGCCCGTCTATAACAAAAAGCGGCCTATCCTAAATTTAAGGCTAAATTTAGGCCTAACGTAGTTTTTGCACCACAGTTTACAGAAAAAGGTCAGTTTGAAATATATTTTTGACCTGGAATTAGGCTTAAATCGCCCCGGGTTACAAAAAGGATAATCCTAAATTTTAGACGCTAAAGTAGTTATTCAACATCATTTTAACAGAGAGAGGTCAGTTTCGTATCTGTAAAGAGTGCGGGTTGTTGTGTTTCTCGTGTGGATTGTCAATGTACAGAGATATAATATAATAAAGAAACCCGATTATTTAAAAACTTTTGAATATTGTTAAGTTAACAATCGAGTGAATAATTAAATGTAAGTGAATAATTGTTATTTTAAATAAAACTTAGAATGATTTAATAAAATACATGTTATGTTAGCAGAGAAAGAACTTATTTTGTTATTTTATACTTATTACATGGCTAAAGATGATGTATAGCAGTAAGTCAATAGGACAAAACGTGGCATAGCTTGATGTAGAGGTGTGCTAGGGGCGGGCCTTAGCTGATTTACTGATTTATTGATTTAAGGTAGTAAAATATTATGTTTTATAAAATTTCATAAAATTTTAGTAACAGTTATTTTTAAACTTGATAGTTATAAAATTTATGAACAAAAAGTATTAACAGTTAATAATAATTCTTTGTTCAAAGATATGATTGATTTATTATAGAAGTTTTCAGAAACTTTGATTTTAGTTTTATTTGAATGAGTAATATAAATGTACTTGTTTAATTAAACATAAAATGTTTTAAATAAATTATACGTTATATGTGTTAGTGAGTGTGCGTGGGTGTGGTGTGGGTGTGTGTGTGTGTGTGTACAATCTGTGTGCGAGTGTAAGTAAATCTGTGTGTTTGTAAGTAATCTGTGTGTGAGTGTAAGTAAATCTGTGTGAGTGTAAGTAATCTGTGTGTGAGTGTAAGTGTAAATGTAAGTGTTATGGATATAATGTAAGTGTCATGTGAATGTGTGTATAGTTATCATAGTGAATGTTGTGTATAAGTGTAAGTGTGTGTGTGTGTGTGTGATCGCATGTGTATAAGTGTAAATGTAAGTGTCTATGGGTAAATGTAAGTGTCATAGTGAATGTGTGTATAGTGTCATAGTGGAATGTGTGTATAAGTGTAAGTGTGATGTGTGTGTGTGTGTGTGTGTGTGTGTGTGTGTGTGGTGTGTGTGTGTATGTGTGATAATAAATAATAATAACAATGGCATGAAAGTAACTAACACTAAGTTAATAAATAAAAAAATAATAATAAAATATAAAATAATAATAAAATATAAATATAATAAAAATAAATAAAAGTATAAAACAATATAAATAAACATAATGTTAATAAATATATGTAAGCAGAAAGCAGAAATTTAAAACAGTAAAGCAGAAAGTTAAAGCAGTAAAACATGAGTTAAGCAGTAAAACATGAGTTCAAGCAGTCAACAGTAAAACAAAAGCACTAATCCCCTAGGTGTTAGGTATCACCTCTATTGATTTACTGTTTACTGCTTTAAGGTATGAATGTTAATAAAGATGTGAGTTAAAGCAGTAAAACTATTGAGTTTAAAGCGTAAAACATGAAGTTAAAGCGTAAAACATGAGTTAAAAGAGTAAAGCGTAAAACAAAAGCATACTAACCCCTAGGTGTTAGGTAAGCACTCTATTGATTTACGATTTATACTTTTAAGGTATGTATGTAATAATATGTGGGTTACAGAGTAAAACTATAGTTTAAAACAGTAAAACTGAGTTTAAAGCAGTAAAAACATGAGTTAAAGCAGTAAAAACAGTAAAACAAAAGCATAATAATCCCCCCTTGGTGTGTTAGGTACACTTAATTTGATTTACTATTTTACTGCTTAGGTAAGGGGGGGGGGGGGGGGGGGGGGGGGGGGGGGGGGGGGGGGGGGGGGGGGGGGGGGGGGGGGTGTAGGAATAATATGTGAGTTAAAGCAGTAAAACATATAAGTTAAAGCAGTAAAACATGGGTTAAAGCAGTAAAACATGAAGTTCAAAGCAGTAAAACAGTAAAACAAAAGCACTAATCCCCTAGGTGTTAGTTAACACCTAGTTTTGTTTACTGATTTACTGCTTTAGGTCTGTAAAGTATATGTTTTTAATAAAAATGTTTAAGTGGCCTAAAATTAGGGTTGGCTAAAATTGACCCATGGAAGACCAAAGGGTGGTCGTGGTTTTTATACATGTGTATAGTGAAATGTAGTGTAAGTGTTTTGGTGAGTGTAAGATGTCATAGTGAATGTGTGTAAAAGTGTGTGTGTGGTGTGTGTATGTGTGTGTGTTTGTGACGCCGCTTGTGTATAAGTGTCTGTAAGTGTCTATGGAGGTAATGTAAGTGGTCATAGTGAATGTTGTGTATAAGTGTCATAGTGAATGTGTGTATGAAAGTGTCAAGTGGATGTGTGTGGTGTGTGGTGTGGCGTTGTGGTGTGGTGTTGTGTGTGTGTGTGTGTGTATACAGTATAAGTGTGTTAATGTTTGTAATAAGTATAAGTGCGTGTGTGTGTGTGTGTGCGTGTGTGGTGTGTGTGTGTGTGTGTGTGTGTGTGTGTGGTGTGTGTGTGCACGATGGAAATAAGTCTAGGATAGATCGCATACAGGTCAGGGTTCCTAATGACCTCATGTTAGAACAGATTACCTACAAAGGCTAGGCAGTAGTTACTGGATGAGCTCAAGGCGGGCGTGGAGGCTTAGGTGCAGGAGTAGGATAGGTGTAGGCTAGGTGTAGGTGTAAGCTAGGTTATGTTAGGTTTAGGTAAGGTTAGTTCGGTTAGGTTTAGTTTAGGTTAGGTTAGGTTAGGTTAGGTTATGGTTAGGTTAGGTTAGGTTTATGTTAGGTAAGGTCCAGGTTGGTGAAGGTTAAGGCTAGGTGTAGCTGGGTATAGGTATCCGCAAGGTCAATGTGCGAAATTATCATGGTCAAACAAGGTTTAATATATATATATATATATATATATATATATATATATATTATATATATATATATTATATTATATATATATATATATATATTATATATATATAAATTATTATTATATATATATCTAGCGTATGTGTGTGTGTATAAATAGCCTAGCGGGTGTGCGTTGTGCATAAGTGTCATGTGTGTGTGTGTGGGTGTAGGTGTGAGCTAGGTTGGGTGTATGTATTCCATGGCAGGGTCGGTAAGGGTGGGTGTGTGTTATATAGGGGTGGGTGTATGTGTGCCTAGGCATGTTTGTGTGTAGGTTGGCAGAATGTGAGTGTAAGTTGGTTCTATGGGTGGGTGTATGTGTGTGTATATAAGTGCGCTAGCGGGTGTGTGTGTGTGTGTGTGTGGTATAAGTAGCGTAACGGGTGTGTGTGTGTATGTGTGAGTGTGTGTATGTGTATATGTATGTGTGTGTGTATGGATGATAGCGATTTTACTCTCTCTCTCTCTCTCTCTCGTTGTATATATATATATATATATATATATATATATATATATATATATATATATATATATATATATATATATATATATATATATATATATAATATATATATATAAAAAAAAATATATATATATATATATATATATATATATATATATATATAATATATATTATATATATATATATAAATTGCATATATATAAAATGCAAAATCGAGATGCGCTTTTTCTAAACTTTTAATATGGAAATAGCTATTTCCAAAATTTTTGCTATGCCACCCTTTATATATAAGTAACATTTGTTTATATATTAAAGGGCATTCAGACGGAGCCCAATTAGTTAAGTCGTATACACTTCCTTAAGAGGCTACGGGTCGAGTTCCAGTTCTGTCAGTGACATGGAGAAGTCACTTTTTTAAATTCCCACAATTCCTTTGTTCATTCTTGTGGGTGGGATGATTCGCTTCAGAAGATAGAAGATGTTATGCGCAAGCGCATGTGCATATACATGTATGCGCAAACGCATGGTACATATACATGACTAAGTAGTAGTATAAAATGACATGTGGCGACCATTCCTTAAAGAAGGCCCAATGGGTTCAGGATACCTG
>JABUQX010105344.1:15000-19392 GCA_015478945.1 Trachelipus rathkii
TATCTCAATGTACATTTTTGCAAAGGTAGATAGAAATATTTCATTTTTATATATAAAAAATTAGGGCTCACTTTCGTTTCATTTCTTGAAGGCAATAGAGTCTTAAATGGCGATGTGGATGAAAATATCAATGATTCTACGCATTTTTTGTTTATTTGCATAAAAATTTTAATTAAAATAGAGTTTTATGTTTTTTTTATCATATATTCAAAAAATATGGTGTTTTTTTGGGGGTATCTTTAAAAAAAGTAACATTGTGTTTTTATAAAAGGTTTTAAAAAAAATTTGTTTGCATGAAAGTTTGTCTCAGTCATCCCTTTGAAGATATATGCATCAAATATAATCAAACAATAACCTAGTTTATCAAAATAAAGGTTTAGATAAGGTTAAGTAAGCCGTGAAAAATTTGACCAACGTGTACCAACTATGTGATTTTTAAAGAGGTGTACCTGAGCAGGGTTAAAGTCAATTAATAATGGTGTTTTTAATGGTTCTCTTTCATCAACAACTTTATTTCTACTTTTTATTAATGATCTTTCTATCGCTTTGTCTAATAGCATTTCCTATTCCGATAAGTCCACTCTTCATTTCTCATTCCAATTTGGGTGTATTCTCACTTAACAGCAATTAATGCAGGAAAGAATGGTGGACTTGGAACAGTTAACCTCTGACCTTTCACGTATCTCAAATTGAGAAAAAGAAAACATGGTAGTTTTCAATGACCAAATAACACAGTTTCTTCATCAACCTATTCGACATAATCCTCTACACAACTGTAATATCTTCTTGGAAAACACACAACTGGAACCTTCTTCTTAATATTCTTGACGATTCCTTTTTTTCGCAACCTTAATTATAAGAATAACATTACTTCTCTTTTTAGATATGCTTCAAAGAGGCTGGGTGTTATGAGGCGCCGTCGGAGCTTCTTCTCACCACCCCAAGTTCCTTGCTCTGCATTGGGGTTTTGTTCACCATTGTATGGATTAAGCATCGAATAAATGTGGTGGTTCCATACACATAGTTCTCCTTGATAGAGTGCAATTTAGGGTCTTTTGAATATTTACCTCTCCTACTATCAGTAACTCTCCCCAATTCCTTTCTAACCATCGAACTGTTGTATCACTAATTATACTATAGTTATTACAGTGGGCTCTCTTCTCCTCAATTCTAGAGTCGAGTAGCTACTCCTTTAAAGAAAATTTGTGCGACTTCGTCTTTCTACAAAGTCGAAACCTTTTTCTGTCCGACACTATGACCCCAGAGTTTGAAGCTATGCTCAATATTTCGTTCTCCAATGGTTATGACTGAAACACAATTTCTTCATCTACTTTATCAACTTCCTTTATCTTACAAACATTATATATATATATATATATATATAATATATATATATATATATATTATATTATATATAATATTATATTATATAATGCTATATATATATATTTATTTATTATATATATATATATATATATATATATATATATATAAATATATATATTATATATATATTATATAGATAAATATATATTATATATATTAATATATATATATATAATATAATATATTATATATATATATATATATTTACTGTATATATATATATATATACTATATAGTTATATATATATATATATAAATATATATATATATATATATATATATATATATAACATGCATCTATTTGTACTATCAATAAAATTATCATAAAATAGTACTGACAAAAAAAAATGCTATTATGTTTTAATGTTATTGTCCATGTCTAAGGAAGTTCTTTTGGCCGTTGATAAAATAATAGTAATAGGTATTTGAATAAGGTTCGTTTAAGGCTGCTAGATCAACAAGTATAAATTCGTTGAGTAATGATCTTTCCATCAAGGACTAACCGGAAATACAATTAATTAAACTAGCTAAAGTTCACACCTTTGGTCATTTTTATTTAATCGCCTCCATATATATATATATATATATACTAATATAAAAATACATTTAAATGATTAGATATATATATATTTATCTATATGTATATATATAATATAAATATAGTATATATATATATAATATATATATTATATATATATATATATTATATATATATATATATATACTATATATATACTATATATATATATTATATATATATATATAATATAATATATAATATATATATAATTCTCTCTCACTCTCACTCTCACTCTCTTCTCTCTCTCTCTCTCTCTCTCTCTCTCTCTCTCTCCTCTCTCTTCTCTCTCTCTCTCTCTCTCTCTCTCTCTCTCTCTCTCTCTCTCTCTCTCTCTCTCTCTCTCTCTCTCTCTCTCCTCTCTCTTCTTCTCTCTCTCTCTCTCTCTCTCTCTCTCTCTCTCTCTCTCTCTCTCTCTCTCTCTTCTCTCTCTCTCTCTCTCTCTCTCTCTCTCTCTCTCTCTCTCTCTCTCTCTCTCTCTCTTCTCTCTATCTCTCTCTCTCTCTCTCTCTCTCTCCTCTTCTCTCTCTCTCTCTCTCTCTCTCTCTCCTCTCTCTCTCTCTCTCTCTCTCTCTCTCTCTTCTCTCTCTTCTCTCTCCTCTCTCTCTCTCTCTCTCTCTCTCTCTCTCTCCTCTCTCTCCTCTCTCTCTTTCTCCTCCTCTCTCTCTCTTCTCTCTCTCTCTCTCACGTATTAGGCAAAACATGAAAATTTCAATACTCATTTCACTTAATTTTATAATGAATTATTATTTTCAATATTGAACAATTAAAATCAGGACATAGTAAATATAAATACCCATATTACTACAGATTAATACAACGTAAAACAAAAGGTAAAAGTAATAAGATAATATAATATACTATATTTACTATATATTTATAAATATATATATATAATAAATATAATATATATATATATCATTTCACTTTTAGTGAGAGTATGTTAGAACCGCACCTCCCTAATGTAAATTCAAGTGTGTTATAGGGATATAGGAACTTTTATTATATACAATATCAATGCGTATTTACTTAGCATGTTCTATAATATATATATATATATATATATATATTATATACTATATATATATATATTATATATTATATATAATAATATATATATATTTTTTGTTATATATATTAATATATATAATATATATATATATATTGCTAACGGACCTTCTTCCTGCCGTAAAGTTATTTTTCAATTCAAAACTCAATTTGCAAATGGAGAGGGAGGAAAACAAACCCAAATGATTTTTGTTTTATAATTAACAATATTCATTAATTCCCAAACCCTATCTTTTTTTACAAATTTATTTTAAAAACTAACTAGCTACTAAATAGTAAAGTTTATTCGCCGACAAATAATACGATTTGACTATAGATTACATACATACTCCCGGAGATAAAGGTTATGCACACGGAGGTAAAGGTTCAAATCATATCAATTAAAATATATAACACAATTGAATTATTTCAAATAACTTTTAATCACAATTCAGTAAAGTCACGCTTTTATGTCTACTCTCAAAAGGTAACTCTGTCATTTAAAGTTTGCAGAAGTAAATAATGTTCGAGACAAATTAAACTAATAGTTTCGTTTCACTTTCTACAACAATAGTTTATTAATATGGTCCTATTTCATTGATTAATGTTTTTAAAATATCCAGAACAAATATATTCTGACAAATTAGCAAAATCACGTTATAGCAAAAAAAAATAATACAGTTTCAAATTTTACAAAAACTTTTGGCTACTCACGATTGTTTGCTAAAACATACCGTATAATCATTCCCATTCCACCACTAGCTCCAACTTCGTGGCTTGAGAAAGTCTTCCTGTTTATAGTAAACTTCTATCTTCTTGCTCGATTAGGCAACGCTTTCTTTGTATCCAAATTTATTGACAAATAATTTCCTCGTCTCTGAGATCCAGCAGTCCCTTTTCACGTTCCAGAATTAGTTCCCCTTTAATACAAATATTTCATAATGGAAAACTTTTCCAAAGAAAAAAACTCTTCATACATATATATAAAAAGAAACCCTTAAATAAATTCTACTACTTACGTCTAATCACAGGAAAAGTTCCTCCCCAATATAAACTATCATTTTTTTCCTTCGATGACTCTGCTTCCTCACAAACTCCCTTCACAAACTCCCTCCTTTGATTTATATATATATTATATATATATATAATATATATAATAATATATATATTATATAATATAATATATACTAACTATATATATACTATATATAATATATATATAATATATATAATACTATATATAATATATATAATATATATATATAATATAATAATATATATATCATAATTATATATATATATATTATATAAATATATTATAATACATATATATACTATATAACTATATATATATATATATATTAATATATATATATATATTT
>JABUQX010105345.1:7500-30000 GCA_015478945.1 Trachelipus rathkii
ATTTTAAATTTTCACAGAACATTTTATTTCTACCAAAATAAATATTGAATTTTGTTACAAAACTTCTATAGAGCACCAAAAATTAAAAAAAAAAAAAAACATGTTTACTAAGGCTACAGTTTCATTTCAATGTCTGGTAAAAAACTCTGACCTCGTACAAATCTTTTAAAATTTTCAACTTTGCTTATGCCAGAAAATAAATTAATTTCTTTAAAAAAATGAACGTGAACCTTTTGCTAATTCAAAGAAAAGTTTCAGCTTTAAATTTTATCAAGAATAACCTTAAATGTTAAGTAACATTTTATGAACCTAAAATTGAAAAAAATAAATTTTAAAAATGTTAAAAAAATATATTAAAATTTCTTCCAGTAATACTTATATATGTTTGGTATTCATTTTACTGTTTTCAATTTTTTCTTTCTATTATTCCTCATATCCAAATAATGTACTAAGATTGTAATTTAATTCTCCCTTATTATTGTCATAAAAAAAAAGAAATATGATTAACCCAGAATGGTCACCAACGCAGTGTTTCGGCAAATATCTGCCATTAATTTATCCCTTTAATTCTTATAATATTTGATGAAAACCCTTGCATTTAAGCTTTATGAAGGATTTAATTATTAAACTACTAAAAGGTTGGTCCAGGCTCTTTATAAAAAAATGAAAGAGAAATGCTACGCATGAAATTTAGGCCTTTGACATTGTGTTCGAGTTTGTTTTAAATTTTGAAATGAGTGATACTGAGGTTTGGGATAAAAAGAAATTTACTCTGCTAGGTCCCTAGAAAATATAGTAAACTGAAATTAGGTTCAGGTTTTAATTATTGATTCATATTTGCTTTTTTTCAAATTTATATTATTTTTTTATGTTACTACTACTACTATTATTATTATGTTACAAGTTTTATGGGGGAGTTCCATCCTTGTTATTTAAAACTGAGAAATATCTTTTAATTTTGTGGTGGAGTGCAAAATCAAATCAAAAAAATTTAAATCTAGAAAAATTTAATGAAGTAACGATTATTGGTTTTTATTTTATGCAGGTACTGTATTTATAGAATTTAAATTTATCGACCTATATTCCCCTTAAAAATAAATCTATTAATTTTTTTATTTTTTTTATTTTTTATAATTCCTAGGATCTATCTGGTAACACTATCAAAATATTGGGCCTAGCATATAAATAAACCGGCTGACTTTCAGGGTCAGAAAAATGATAAAATTAACTAAAACTCTAATAAAACTAATTATCTTAATATTATTTGATGTTAGAATAAATATTCTTAGAAAACAAAAAAAATCAAGGAACTTACCAAGAATAAATTTTGGAGCTGCAAAACACATGTATCTAACAAAACAGTTTTATTAAAAGTGAATGTGGACGGGAGGAGAGAAAACCCTGAAGCCGTTTTTGGGGAAGAATTTGGGGGTAGATCATTTTACCATCCCTCAAAAAAAATAAGGAGATAGATTTGGGAGTTTCTAGAGATTCTATTTTGTATAATATTATTTATGTCTTACTTATAATTACAAATTCAAAAATCTCAAAGATAAACAGATTAAAAAGGAACACTGTGGTTTTAGGAATATGAAATTGCAATGTGAATTAACTAAAAGAAAATTATTATTAAGATTAAAAATATAACGAATTGCAACCATTTACATAAGTATGAGAAATAGAAATTTTTATCAAGCTAAGATGCCGTGGATATAAGAGGCTGCGCACGGATCATGCGCCCGAGAGAGAAAGAAAAAATAATCAAAGTGTTGATAACAGGAGAAAGAAAATATAATAAAAATTATAAAAAGAAAAAGATATGTTTTCCTAATTTTCTTTTTCTGTTAAATTTTTTTTTGACATTTACAAAAGGGACATTTATCTGAATGTTTTCTTTTGTAAAGAGTTCCCCTGGTCAGAGGAAAATGGACGTGGGGTTTATTTTCTTGATTGGAAGTTGTTTATAAACATATATGATTGTCAGGGTGCCCAAAATGGCTATAAGAATAGAAAGTTTTGACAAAGAAATAGTATGTATATAAATTAGTTCATTTTTTTTTTTTTGTAATTCAAGGACTGTGGTTGCAAAAGGTGTGGTGTTGCTTATGTACAGAATTGAGAATAGAAAATATACATTATAGAGAACCATTGGTAACTGGGTTAAGGGAGTAAAACGTAGGATAATTTAAATGTTTGCAGAATCTCTTTTGGAAAGGTGCGCACTAATTTGTGTATGTTAGGGGTTCAGAAATTGTAAAGGTAAGCTAAAGTAAGGAAGTTATAAACTTAGGGGGGGGAGAACAGTAGATAGTTTCGAAAATAGGAGGCAAAGAAAAAAGAATATGGTTTAATAAAATTGTGTTTAAAATGTAAAATGCCTTATGAGTGCTTGAGAGTAGGACTATATGAAAGTATTATGGTGAATAAATAATTCATTACGTTGCTTTGACTATTGAGTACATATAAAAAATTGAATCTGAAGAATATTATTTTATATATTAATTATACATATTTAATAATCCATATATAGTAAACGTATATATATAAACACTATGAAATATATATTACACTAATAACTTTATACATTTGAGAAAAAAAATTATTAGTGAGAAAATGCGAAGTTCACAATTTTTGTTATCAGAATTCCAAATATAAAAAAAATTGTAAAAATAAATTACATCTATTATTATTAATATTTAATAATATTAGTAATAATAAATTTGAGTTATTTAAACTTTATTTAAAAAATAAACTGTAGTATAGCAGTTTATCTTTAATTTAATCATTTATACGAGAATTTTTAAAAATCTAAGATTTTTTTTGTATACTTATATTAATATATTTTCTTCAAAAATCAAATATATAAATGTAATCATTAGGGGGTGGCGAGGAGAGAAAAATTTTTTAAAGACTAAAGTGTTATTGATGATATTGATTATTGTCATTGAGTTGAAGACGTGTTCTAATCCGCTATCTTGAGTTTATTCCGCACATCTCATAGAACTTTGTATAACTATGAAAGTGTTGTGTTCAATGGGTATAGATTATATCAAGAATCTTTAATAATAAGAAATATAACTTGTGTGTATCAGACTGATCTATCATAAAGAGTAATCAAATTGGATTAAGCTTTAGAAAATTATTTGAGTATAAATTGTAAAAACATTTATCCTATATATCTGTAGGGTCCTCTTAACGATGATATCCACTTGAGCATACAGACCGTGTAGTTTTTATTACGAGAAAAGCTTATTTGAAAATATGATATGAGTATGGTAGATGTTAAGTTATTTGAGTACTTATATCACGACACGAGGGAAGAGTAAGCAGTTGCGCGTGTCCACATAAGCGAAGAGTCTTATGAGCGATTTGAGTTCAAAGTGAATTAATACAGAAAGATGTTTATCATATTAGGAGAGATAGTATGTTACGGACACACATGTAGTATCTTCACTTCTACTCTTATTGAGTAAGTATTTATTTTGAATATGATTTCTGAGTGTTAAGTAAGTTGGCTTATTGATTTGTGTGCACGAAAAGAGAGAGATTCTTATATTTATCCTGTGTGTCAACGCATTATTTTAATCGACTATAATTACAGTCTGTGGATGGTTTAGCCGGGGAGCTGAGATATCTTGAGAGCTTGGGGCCAGTACATTTTTTGTTTAGTGCGAGTGTGTGCTTGCAGCAGGAGTGCTATATAATAATATGTTTAATGTCATTTATCATTATTGAAGCTCTCATTTTCAAATTATATATAAAATCATGAAATGTTTGATGAAAATATAATACTATAGTGAGAGGTTTATGTGAGGGAGAGTATGATTCCTCTGTATAAAGAATTATTAGTTGAGCTAGTATCATGGATGCGGCATAGAAACTTTAGCTTTCATCATTACTATATAGGAAATAAGAAATATAGGAAACTAATTGTGGAGGATAACATTTTTATATCGATTTATTAACTATTAATCTTTTTAATTGAAGCACTTTGTGAGAGAAAATGTTTCAGGGTGTATTAGAATACTTATTAAATATCTAGATTAAAATATAGAAACTACAAGTTTATTTATACAAAACGTCAATTCGTCACTAAGTTGCTGATGAACTGTCGAGTATATAGAGAACTCAAGGTGCTATGATTATTGCATGCTTAAAAGTAGACAAATGAATATGGTCCTTCTGGTTTGGTCCCTGCCAGAGTAACTACAATACAGAATTGACTTAAGGTGTTATTGAGCCTGGATTTCACCGGAGTTATGTGCCATATATCAGTTAGTAGTCGAGTAGTACTGAATATATAGCTATTTTCATAAACTTTATTATCCAATTTGTTTGAGTAAAAATTACTATTTTATTATTAATTATTTAATACTATAATAAATACATTGTGCTTTTTCAAAAATTGTCGTATTCGAACAATTACTTAAATCAAAAATATTGAATCACACTACCAATATTTATGTCTCCGCTGCTAAATGGGGTAAATAATGTAAGTTATATATATATATATATAAGCTGATTTGTCACATTATAATCTAATAAATGAGCTATTCTATTACCAATTTACTAACCTCACTTGTTGCTTACACTATGAGCTATAATGTATATAACATTATCTTAATATATTTTGAAACCAGTTACATAGATTACCCTATTCTGTTTGGTATTATATATATATAAGAGGAATATTTTCTAGCACCCACTTGAAAAGTCACTACTATAATGACGTATATAAATATTTTGTGTGTGTATAAAAAATTACATACACTAAAACCGTAGTGATTTATGGCAATGCATTACACTATGAGTCTCTACGGTTATTAGTTTATTTTTAACACAGACAAAGATTATGCAGATAAAGTGGAGGTTAGGTGAGTATTAACATTATAAATTATGAATACACTATAACGTCAAAGAGTAAATATCTTCCAGATGATAGTAGACTCTCTTACGCGATTAAATATTGTGAATGATAATTTATGCTAGTTGATTGCTAACAATAAAAATGATATAATAGTGCTAAGCAAGAGAGATTTATATTTCCATCGTTCTTAGCACTATTCACTGTGCAAACCAGTTCGTCAATTGTTACACGATGTTTCATAGTCTATTCCTTGAGGTTCAACTTAGCAGAGCGACACTCATTGTAAACAGTAGCACTCTCACTGTTCAAGTAGGCACTGAGTATGGCAAGTATAACAGAGAAGTGGGCTACACTATCCTGATTGGTAATATATTCGAATGTATATATATAATGAGTGATAATATAAGAGTATTTGTATTATCTCTTACACGAGAATAATAGATATTATCATTTAATCAACTGGAGTAATTGGTGAAGATTAGAGCTCACGATTATATAATGAGAGTTTGTAGAGTAGTAATTCTTATTTAGTGTAGAATAGGATGAAAGTGAGATCATATATACTGAATCCCAGTAGTATCATTACAAAATAATAATAATAATAATGACATCATTATGTTCAGAATTTGTTGTATATAGAGTGTCACTACTCTAATTGATGAATTCAGCAGATACTTAGTTATTAATTGCTGTATTCCTATGATTGGGAACTGATTAGAGTAAAAGGATGATAGGTATGATTAGGAACATTATATATATAGTGAATGGTATTTCTTGAGAGAGTTTCCAAAAAAATTTGCTAGTGCATGACAATTGGTGAGCATATTTACAATGATCTATATTCTTCGACAACTTAGTGGATGTTGCTGTTACAACATCTAATAGTGTAGGGCGTATGAAGGTGCCCCAATTTTTGTCAGTAGTGAATTGAGAGTTGCATCACTTATAGCGTTTTTGAGTTAGATGTAAGTATGATAAGACTTTATTTTAGCTCTTTTTTATATCTAATATATATTAATACATAATTTTTTTTTGAGACGTATTTATTATAATAAATAAATGATGATAATATTAATATTAAAAATAGTTTTATTAGATCAATAAGTAATGTATTAATATTACCCCGTCAAAGATGTAGTTATTATATATATATTACGTGAGTTAATATACCTTGTGTTTACTATTAAGTATCCGCTTACCTCTCTCTATTTGATTTTTATCCTTATGGCACTTTTTGATTTGATTAAGTTGGCGGAAATCTTCCGTGAGCCAATGCTAAATCTATACTATGTGAGCTATATATCGGATCAAATAATTAGCTTAAATCTTATTTATCCTATAAGGATGATACTCATATAACTCATATTAATATATCTGCGTATCGTTGGCTATAAATTATCCTTCGTCACTACACTTATAATTAACTAGTGAATGCGACTACTTTAACTTTTCCAATAAACATGAAAGTGTTATGATCCGCGTGGTATAAGAAAAAGAAAAGTAAAAATAAGAGACAAGTATAAAAGTTATGATTCTTTTCATGACCCGTTCAGGACAGTGTGTTTCATTTATTTCAATATATATCGTGAGAATTATTATCGACTTTTTCGAGTAAAAAGGCAATGTGGACGCAAAGTTTTCAAGAAAATAAAAAGATAGTACGTAAACTCAATAAATATTGGCAAGAGCATATAAATATTACAATAAGGTGATCTTCCTGAAAATAAGCCAAAGGTTCTACTTATAGGCGACATATTTTTTTCTAAATATTAAGTTAATACTATATTAATACATTATCGAGAGTATAATATTGATATAAGCACTATCAATGATACATAGATAACACAAGTATATAATCTAAATATTCTTGAAAGCACACAGAGAGAGCTCAACTATATGTATACTCATAATATTCCTTAATTTCTTATTCACTTTGAGAGCAGATAAATATGTACACATATATTTACTTTTGCTTCAAAATCTACATGCATACCTTACTATACTTTATAATCATATTCAGAGCCTCATATTTTGTGAAATGTCTTTAAAAGCCTTTGACTTTGTCTTTTTACTTCCCAATTTTGTGTCTTCCATTCAGTTTATCATCAACTCTTTCTTTCTTACAAGTTGCAACCGATGCCGTACCAGCAATATAATAATATTAGATAATAATAATAAAATAATAATAATAATCAATAATAATAATAATAATCAATAATAATAATAAACACGACAATTTTTAAACACCCTTGAATGAATAAAATTTAGAGTAAAATTGGTTCCTCTACTGAAAATCCTTTTATGACCTGACAGATTATAAATTTTTGAAAAGCTTCACTTTCACCATAATGTTAATCTTTTGAATAAAGGAGTTACCCCAATAGAATTTTATACTGATTACCAAAAAAAATTTAATTTTTTATTTTATTGAATAGGAAAAATATTAAAAAAAAATGAAAAAATTTAAATTTCAACCAACAAAAAATTATAAATTAACTCCTAGGCTGGATCTATTCAATGATAAAAAAAAAGAATTTAATGGTTAGCAACCGGCATATTTTATTTAAAAAAATTTTTATTAAATATATTCAAACAATAAAAATTGTTAAAAAATTGGAAAAACAAACTTACCATTCATAAAAACCTAATAAGATAGAGAAACTTACAAATCAACAGAAAAATATGAATTAACAAAACAAATATCATGAAGATGAAGCTAGGCAATTTCATTTATTCTAACAACAATTTTTCTAAAATTGACACCATGAAATTATGTGTCTTGAAATATATGTAATGAAAATAATTTGAAACTATAAAAATTTTTCTCAACTTGAATTAAGACACGGATTATTGCAAACTTTTTTTAAAATTACAGTAATCTTTAAACAGACTAAGAACAATAGCCTATCATAAAAAATTATATATTAAATAATTTCTAATCAACAAATTTTTAAATTAAAAATATTCATTAGGTTCGCTATACACCAAAATTTGAACAACTATCGGGATGTAATAATGTTCACACAACAACTTCTTTAATTTCGGCTACTCAAGGTACCACACTCACACTCTCTGCATTATTGTTAACACTAGAAACTCTATATATAATCAATAGTAAATAAATCACATACAATAATAAAACTGATAAGTAAAAATTATGATCTAAATAAAAACAATAATAATTAATAATAAAGATAATAAATAATAAGAGCATCAACACACCAACAGACAATCAATCCATGATCATCCACACAAACATGGTATCATACAAACAACAACAAACACACTACAACATGCACACCTACAAACAACAACCCAACAAAAACAAGCAATCAAACAAGATACCTATATCTAAAAATATTTCACAAGAACATACAATCTAGACTAACAATCAATAACAAGCACAGAACAACAACAACAAAAAACAATAAATTTTATACATCTTTAAATAAAAAAAAATAATATATTGAAAATCACGTATGAATAACATCACTTATTGACATTAATATGAGGATCCAAAATGAATAAATTACCAGAAAAAAAAATAAGATACAACGTAATTATCTAATAAATAGATATATTAATATATAAAAATAATAAGTAATAAATAGTATTTGACACTAAACTTATAAATAAATATGATATAAAAGAATACACCTATTCTGCTATTTGATTCAAGTATCAATATTGATTATATAAAAACCCTTTCTTTTGAAGTGATGGAAGATAAAAACAAATTGTCAAAAAAAAAATATCTCACTTTGTTTAACTAATTTCTTTCCTTCATCTATTATATAATAAAATATATTATATATTTAATATTTATTTAGGTTTCATTGTTAGTTTGCCAATTTTTTAAAATTTCTTTAACTTATTTATTTATAATATATACGCTTAACATGTATATATATAATATTACTAATATTATTATATATCACTACAATATAAATAAACTTAATATATATATACTATATATATAGTATATATATAATTTATTGTATTTATAAATTATTAATTTTATTTTTTTTATACTATATAAAAAAAAAATAAAAATACTGATTAACCGTATATACTAGATAATTAGAGATCATCAACTGAAATGTTAATGCTAAAGCTGTTATTTACGAATACTAAAATATACCTTCAATTTATGTTCAACCAAAACATAATTTTATTAGAATAAAGTCAATTAATTTTAAATAATATAAAATGTTACCTTATCTTCAGTTATAGAAAATCCATTATGAGAATATATATATATATATATCACTACTTGCATTTTTAATAATATGTACTTTAATGTAATAGTGATTAATAATTTATAATTGAAACATAATTGTAGATACTCGTATAAACTGGTACTGGTGTCTCTCAGGAAAAAATTTTCCTGTTCAAAGTTTCTAAGGTTCAGGATACACATTTAATATAAATATATATTATTGTATATTAGAGGAAAAATTATTGACGCACGGCAAGCTTCTGGCAATAAATGTCGCACACAGAGGTCTTGCCACTAAAGAAATTTCTTAGAAAAACTTTGTACTTAACTGAACATTTTTAGCGTACAACTCTCTGTGTAAGCAATTTGTTGTTTGTGAAACGCCAGAAAATTTTTCAAGAATAAGAGAGCGAGCAGTAACAGGTGATTTATCAAATTTAGTGTTCTAAATAATAATGTATAAGTATAAATGAAAAGTGATTAAACTGAGGATAATTTATTGGTGAGCATACGGTAATAAAGATAATATTATATTAACCTGCGTATAGGTACAGTATCGTTATAACCCTAGATATAAATAATCATAGTAATATAGTTAAATATAATACTGTGGAAAATAGGTTTTACAGGTAATTTTAATGGATTATTGATGTCATATTTGCTTTTTTTTTCAAATTTATTTATATATTTTTTTACTGAGAGTTACTTATAACTATTATTTATTTAAATGTTATTATACGCAATGATTATTTATGGGGGTGTATAAGTAGATTTCCTATCCTAAGTTTAGTATAATTAGATTAGACAGGAGTGTTGGGATGTATATAATCATCTTCTCTCGTGAGTATGAAATCATTTCTCTATCTACATTTTGCGGGTTTTGGTGTATGAGAGTGCCACTTAAATCATAACGACTACAAAATTACCAAGTCTTATTATTACGTCTACTGTGGAACCTGACACCATATATTATTATGTGACGTCGCTATTAGTGGCTGGTAGTTCTCGATTCGTCGTTCATCTCACTTGTACTCTATTGGAGACCATATTTTGCTCGCTATGGTGTACCTTTTTCGAGATACTGAAAGTGTTTGTATAACGCAGCGACAGCTATATGAGAGTTAAAACGACCTATATTCCCCCACTCCTTATATAATATAATATACTTAATATAATAGCATTTTTTTTTTAGTTTATAATTTTTTTTTTTTTTTAATAATATACGATGTCTCTGTTGGTTGAGGCATGGTCTTATCTGTAACTGAATTAACAGCGTGATGATCTTAAAATATTGAGATTTGTAGTGCAGAGCACTCCTACGGCTGAGCAAATTATAACGTATATTAATAATAAAAAAAAAAATTATAAAGATAAAATCTCTCACTGCTCAAAATCTCGTTCGTGAGCGTGGGCTGACTTCTTCGAGCTGCGAAGGTATTGGATCCATTACAATGAAAATAACCGACCTTTTGGATTAGCAAAATTATGGAAAAGAACAAGACACCTCCACGAGAGATAGCAATCTTATATTCTGTTAGAAATGAAAATCAACATATATAAATATAACCTCTAAGATAGTGTATAAATATTATGATGTTAAAAAAGCATTATATCAATATAAACAAACTAATAGTTAACAATCAAATTAACTATCAAGCAGAAAATGTATTCATAAACACAAAAAATCAATATAACACTAAAATTACAACTCTAGAGCGAGTGAACTTATAACGGACACAAAAAGATTATTTATGAAAATATAGGATTCATTAGAGCATTCATAATGTTTTCTGTGTGTATAGAGCTAAAATAAACTCTTATCTCATATCTAAGACACTTTTATGGTGAGACTAACACATATATTATGATTTTATTAAATAAGCTGAATTGAATATATATTATAATATATATATAGTATATTATATATATATTATATATTATATACGTTTATATAACTAGGGAGGAGAGGAGAATAACGTCTACTTATGAGAATGATTATTAACTAATATATATGCACAGAGTATAATAATTTTTTCGTTAAGTAAAAAGCAACTTTCCTAATTTTCGTAGTGAAAATGGATATATTAATATATGTTTTATTTTTTTATTTTTAATTTCGAAATGGTGTGGGTAGTGCCATATAAGGTGTAATTTCGTTACTTGCATTGGGCTAATACACCCATCGATGAAGTTACTTCGTCTTGATAATAATTGTTATAAAAAGTGAGATTATGATTAAGAAAAGGGGTAATTTTTTAATCTGAAATTGACTCAAAAGTCATTATCATATTGAAAATTTTGAAAAATATTATTTCTCATATATAGTGATATTTTATACACAATTTAAGATATGAAAATAAATGTAGCAATATTAATAACTTAATATATGAAAAAAAAATGTAATAACAAGAGCATTAATATTTATTATATATATATATATAATATAGTATATATATATAGAGAGAGAGAGGAGAGAAGAGGAGAGAGAGAGAGAGAGAGGCTGGCTCTACCTTACATATAGGAACTAGTGAGCTCAAGGAATACAAGGCTGCCAGCCCTTCACATTCAGACTAGATGTTAGAATCGCGACGCTAACTCCACCATTTTTTGAGCGTTCGATACACTAACAATTTAAAATATGGAAATAATTATTCTAATAACAAGAGCATAATATATAACTTATTGGGCCTAAAAGCCACTACTATAGTTGTTAAAATTCTATTTCAAGAAAACACAAAAATTTGACTATAATTATATATTATAGTATGCGAGTCTTATAGAGATTGAATAGAATAATAATATTTATCACTTATCAGTAGACTTCTATGAATCCCAGAGATAATGTTTCGGTGCAAGTTTAGTAGAAGAGTATTGATTGTAATCGTTAGTACAATAGAGACCAAGATGGAAAGGTGTGGACTAGGAAATATAATTAAGCCCGATAGGTAGGACCCTGCTTAGCGCGAGACAGTATGAGTCGGAATGCTATGCACAACGAGAGTATATAGTCGTGTGTTCCGCATCCTCTAGATACGTTTTCCTTTTCTGTTCTTTATATATCCTCTTATATCTAGATAGCGAAGAGTAAGAGTGATTTTGTGTGAATAGACTGTTCTGTTGTATGTGTTGGCTATGGTTTGATAGTCTGAAGTGTGTAGTATTAAAAGGAGGAGTATCATATAGTGGTTATACACTATCCTCCAGAGTGTGTTATTACCTTGCAATTTTAGCGTATAAAATTGCAGAAATCTCCTACTAGATACGCACAAATTTTATTGTGTTCCGTTTCGACCGGTACGCAGGAAAGAAGAGCGGAGAGACGTGGTGTTCTTAGTATATCGCATCACCTTGAGAGTATGTAGGAGAGGAGTTCTCTGTTTTGTATCTTTATATATTATATATCTATATATATATATATAAAAAACATAATAAATATTGAGATTATATTAGTTATCATGATATAGTAGTAATCCCAAAAAATGTGAACTAAATATATAATATAGAAAATATAGTAAAGGTTTGATATATATGATCACCACAATGAGTGAGATAAAAGTTAATTGTTAATTAATATTAAATATAGTATAGTATTATCATTTTTTGTTATTTATTTTTATGAGTAAGTATGAGTCAATAATTAGACCACAATATAAAAATATCAGTATTAAGTTAGTATGCTTATTAGTATATATATGAAATTTGAGTAAAATAGTATAATAAAAAATTAAATTAACATTTATAGATAGAATATACTAATAAATAAAAAAATGGTATATTATATATATTAAAATACTAAACGTAGGAAATTAAATTTATATAAATAGATTGATTTGCAAGTAATTAGTGCTCCTTTAGTAAGAAGGAGACAGGTGCACCCTTTTCATATATAGTCATACATTTAGCTTTTTGAAAACTTAAGCTTTCCCACTTAAAAAGTCCTAGAGCGAGTTCCTCTGATAGTATGTTATAGTAGTATATAGTTTAGACTGAGTATGATATATATATAATACTCAATAAATATTATATATTAGTATTATAAGAATGAATGTTAAGTATATTAAATAGTGTAAAGTATATAATAAACTATTATATATATAATATAGTATATATATTATATATATAATTAACATTGTGTTTGTCTAACCAAATTGGAACATATTGTATTAATGCAATTAAAATTGTTAAAATCGAACAACGTCAAGGATTGTAATCTGAGAAGTCTGACTCCTCCTCTCGATCACTAACCACTATTTGGACGGTATGGTGCGTGGTAGAAACAGTTTATTTATATAATATTTTTATCATTCTGATAAGATAAAATAATATAATTTTCCTTATATAATTATATAGTCGTTGTGGTTAGATAATGCTCTCCGTTCCCCTCTTCGTTTTTGAAAGTAAATTTCTTCTCCGCGTTTCTCTTTCCCACCTTGTATATTCGTTTAGTATTTTTTAATTTTGAGGGGGGAAGAGAAGATTTTGAATGTATTTGAAGAGAAATTTTTATAAAAAATTGTGTTACGGAGTTTGAGCATCAGTGGGGCGAAGCCAAATAAGACACGGAGATTTATCATTAACAAAAAATAATTTATAAGAACCGAGATATCAGATATGAACTTACATTTCTGCAACAAATACACGACAATTTTAAAGGAATTACTGCAAATTCGCATTGAATTACGGTGCTATAATCAACACACACACATACGATTATATATATATATATATAATAGTGAATTATTATATATATTAATATATATATAAATATATATATTATTAATATATATATTAGTATATATATATATATATATATATATATAAATATATATATATAGATGTTAAATATTGCATAATAAATATAATTATATAAGATGTTTAAAGAAAGAACATAATAATTGAGAGGTAAAAGAATTAACTGCCTTAACTGGTAACTGGTTATAACTGCCTTAAGAATTAACTGGTGGTGTCAATCCCAGAGAAGGCAGTTAATTTCTTTACCTTCTCATTATATGTTTCTTTCTTTAATATATAATATTAATATATATATATATATATATATATAATCATATTATATATTATAATATTATATATATATATATAATACTATATATATATATAATATAGTTATATATATATATATATATATATATATATATATATATATATATATATATATATATATATTGAGGAGGATATTGTTGTGAAAGACGAGTCACACGAAATATCATCAAGGGAGCAATGTTCGTTGTTATAACGACAGGAACGATATATCAGAGAATATGAAGAGCCTGAAAAGAAACAATGAGAACAGAAAGAGTTAATAATTCTTTCAAGAGGAGCTGTTTTGAGCGTGATCTTTTAAGACATTTGATGCGCGTAATAATAAGTGGTGTGAAGTTGTGTGAACGAGTTTGAAGACGCCTCAGAACGCATTACTTCTGGATGCTTGTTTAGTGCGAGAAGCGTGATTTACTTCCAAAGGAGGTCACGTGAAGCTAAACTTTTAAGAACATTAATGATATAGAAAGGTTTAAATTGCGTGTTTTTGAAGATATTGTAGTTGAGACATACATACATACATACATACATATATACATACATACATACATACATACATACAGGAACTCATACATACATACATACATACATACATACATACATACATACTTACATACATACATACATACATACATACATACATACATACATACATACATACATACATACATACAAATACAGGAACTAAGTTTTTGAGGCATTGGGAATAACTTTTTCTCTAAGTCTAACCCAATTGCATTTACGAGAACGATAAGTAGGTAGTTGCTTCAAGGGTACTACTAGTTATTTGTAGTTCGCTAGGGTGCTTTTTAAAATGAAAAGACAGTTAAAATTTGAATTCATCTGGATATGAGTCTTAAGTCTTATTAATAATGATGAAATGGCAGATAGAAAATCATTAATGAGAGCTAGAAAGATAGTATAAGAAGAGATCAGGAAATTCAGGAAAGCAACTATTGGCAGATTTAAAGGATGAAGAATGGTCATCTACAGCATATTCTATAGAGATACCGGGATGGAAATCTGATATAAGGTTATTGAGAGAAGGGTAGATACCAAAAGAGAGAAAAGTAGAAATCAAATCTTTGGTTTAAGACATTTTTAGCAAAATTCCAGAAGGTGCCGAAAGAAGAAACAGAAAAATTATTGCATTTTCTACCGGGAAAGAAGTTTTTCGAGGTGAATAGATTTTGCACAATCCCTGGATGAAATAAGTTGTATGAGCTTCTATGGTTTGAGACGCTGGTAATTCATGATTATAAGTATACGATTATAAGTTTTAACATAATGGAAAGAAAAATGAAATCTTTGCCTCCGTTCCAGAGCGAATCGCCTCGTGTTATGCGTTCCGCGCAATCTAGGAATCCGTCGTCCTGAAGCAGTAATTATTCCAGCAGAATACAAAGATATACGGCAGCATATCACCATTAGCATCATTATTTTAATAAAGATCTTGCTGAAAATTTACAGATATAAAACAAGACACAGAGATGAGAAGACGATCGTAGTAACCCAGAGAAAGAAAGAAGTTGCGTTATTTTTGCACTTCTCGAATTAGTATGGATTAATATGGATGACTGACAAAGCTTTGATTGGTATAAAGTTTAGCAAGCTAAACGCAATTAATAAAACGCGATAAAAAAATTGTATTCAAAAATATTTCGGTGGTTAAAGTTAGCGCTTGTATATAACGGGTACTCTTGTACTCTTGAAAATTAGTCCTGATTTAACGTCATTGTAATCATGGCGCTACTATACTTGATCCGCTGTTTTTGGACGAGTCATAATGTATTCGAAGGAAAGCATCTAGAAATTACCATTATAAAGAAAAGAGCTGAAAGTTAAGAAGAGTCAGTAAAGAAAACTCTTGGACAGCTAACAGAGATACGAGTAGTAGCTGAAGTAACTGCTCAAGGTTCTTGGAGAAAAAAATTTTGTCTGAGTTCACTAGTTGTTCCATATTTTTGTGGCCTAATACGTCCTTTACACGATTTATGCACTGACCTGGTAATTCATTTCTCTGCATCCACTTTTTATATATATATTTTATATAAAAATATATTTTTTTTATATATATATATATATATATATATATTATATATATAGTTATTATATATATATATATATATATATATATATATATATATATATATATATATATATAATATATATAATATATATATATATATATATATATAATATATATATATATATATATATATATATATATAAAATGCAGTAGTATATTTGTGTCACTTTACATAAAATCATAAAATCGAGTTAAAAAATGTGAACTTTTAAATTTTGTAATAAATGTATTCAATAAAAAATAAAAACTTAAAGAAGTTTTATTGATTTATTATTCTTTGTTGTCAGTCATCTTCATCAAAATATTTCGGGTCATTATCCTTCAAAGTGTAAGTGCATTTTCCCCTTTCTTAAAATAGTGCATAAGTGTAGATTATCCTTCGCTTAGTAACTTTTTTTTTATGCATTTAGAAACTAAATCTGAAATTGAAATTGGGGTTTGATCATTATGGTAAAATGTTATTTAAGAAGAGAAATATTTATGTGAAGAAAACCATTTTTTCAAACACATTTAACGATAATTTTCAGTATTGTTTTTTTTTTTAAATTGCTTGCCACTTCTGGAACTAAACCCAAGTCGCTGACATGTTAAATGATCGACGATTTATAATGTCTCATGAGAGATTATAATATAGGAGATGGAAATTTCTGCCATCCTTAACTTATCAGTGTCCTCAGGACCTCTTAATCAATCGGAAATTTTTTGTGAATTTTCGTTGACAAGGTAAGAGATATTCATAAAATCTAGACTTGATAGAATAAGTCCTACTTCTGAGCCCAAATCATCAGTGGTGAAAATGTTTGGAATCCCAGAATGACCAGATATTGCATGAGTAAACAGGTAGAGAAGAATGAATAGTTATGTAGAATGTATGAAAAAAATGTTTTATTGAATATGTTTTAGCGATGTATGAATTTGGAAACTGGTTTACATACACTTTCACTCAATTTCAAAGAATTACAGAAAACAAGAGAAATTTTGAAGCCACCAAAACAAGTTACAATTTTTAATACCATTTCAAGTAACTTGGTTGTGAGTTATTCCCACCAAGTCTTATACCAACGACCAACGAGCACTAAGCTACTAGAAACTAGGACATTGGTTCAAATAATAATAAATAAGTTTTAAGGTTCAATAGGGATTATTACTATGTTAACTTTGTTTCCTGCTTTTAAAGCACATATACAAGTAAGGATACACGCACACACACAAACACGCTCTCTCTCTCTCTCTCTCTCTCTCTCTCTCTCTCTCTCTCTCTCTTCCTTTCTCTCATATCTACGCGTCTCTCTCTCTCTCGTCTCTCTCTCTTCTCTCTCTCTCTCCCTCTCTCTCTCTCTCTCTCTCTCTGATCTCTCTCTCTCACAACACACCTACACACACACAACACACACACACACAACACACACACACACACAGCACACTATAATAATATATATATATATTATATATATATATAAATATATATAATATATTATATAATTATATATATATATTATATATATATAGTATATATAGTATATTATATTTATATATATATATATTGTGTCATTTAATATTTGATGATAAATGAGCGCTCATGTCCTTTACCGCGTTCTTGATTTCTTTTTTCTTTTTTTTTCAGTTAACAAAGAAGTAAACAATGGTTTAAAAAAAAAAAGGAAAAGTTGATTATACAAGTTTGTATTTTGTGATTAAAATGAGTTGAATGACGATTAAAAATGTATTTTTATGCTGAAAAAAAAAGCTGCGTGTTTTGCCACTTTAAGATTTACTGCAAATCAGATTTCGTATTTGGACACAGTATACCATATATAGTCATATATAATACTATAATAATATAATAAACCTATTAAATTCAAACCAATATGTATATATATATATATATAATATATATATATATATATATGAATATTACAATATATATAATATATAATTATACTTACACTCTTAGCATCTACTCTACCAGAAAGAGGCTCATCAGAGGCCTGTCAGCAAAACGGCCACCTCCTCCTCCATTCGCCTTTCATTTTCCAAGACCCGTTTCCTCAAAATAAAACTGAATCGTAGATGTATCTTGATATCTTTCTCAGCGAAATACTTCTACAGAGTCCCTCCATCTCTTCCGTGGTCTTCCCCTCGCTCTGCTCCCTCCAGTCACCAGTTCCACCTCCTCCTGGCCACTCTGCCACACTCCATCCTCCTCCAAATATCCCCACCACCTTAATCTCGCTGCATCTTCTTGTTAATAATAGGTATCACTCCTATATGTACCTTCTCTAATTCTCTCATTTCTCTCACTATATCCCTCCTGGTCTTACTGGTCATCGCTCTTAAAACATTCATTTCCGTGGGATGCACTTTACTTTCCTCTCTTGTCGCCATACTCCATGTTTCTGCCACATACAGAAAGGACCGTGTCATATGCTCTCGAAATTATTCTTCACCTCTCTCACAATCTCATTATCTCTGATGATAGGATACAAAGCTCTTACTCTTCTCCCATACTTATCAATTGTGCTCGTAATCTCCAATGCACTTCCTCTCTCCCTACCGAACATTCTCCCCAGAAACTATTATTTATCTACGTTTTCAATTCCCACCCCATCCACCAACACTACCAACTCCTCTCCTTTCTCTCTGCTTACTATCATAATTTCTGTTTTATCCACGTTCATGCCAGGTCCACTTCTCTCAATTTGTTAGCAAAAGCCAACACCCCCTTTCTCAGTTTCTCTCTGTCCTCACTCCAACACGCTAGGTCATCTGCATAAGCCATTAAATCTCTATCCAAGTCCTTCACCTCCTCTCTCACCGCCCTTATTGCTACATCCAATTATGCCTCAACGAAAATTGGTGACAATACACTTCACTGCCTCACACCAATTCCTACCTCAAACCATTCTCCATTTTCATAATCAGTTCTTACATTACAATTATCATTTTTGTACGTATACATGTAGATCAAATTTAGGGCTTGGAAAAGTGAGTCTGTTAAATCTTATTTGAAAATATCCAATTATTAACACTGCATTTTTTTGCCTATTCAACCATCTATCTGACAAAATTATTAATTAAAATTATAAAAAATTAGTTGGTTTTATAATAAATTAATTTAAACAAAAGTGGTGACGCCCAAGAGTGACAAGCGAAAATTATCCTTCTGATATTTAATCGATTTAATCAATTATAATCAAGTTAATAAAAATAAGTGCAAAGTTAAAACAACAACAACAAGAACGACATCAACAAAACAAATTTGAAGTGAGAGGAGTTCAAAAACTTAGACTTTTAAGCCTAGCGCGGTCTGTAATCCAATACTCTACGGGAAACAACAGTAAACGACGACGACAAATAAAATTATCAAATTCTGAACATGAAGGTTAAAGAGAAGAATAACAAAAGTGAGTTGAAGCACAGAGATTAAGAATGTTTAGCTTAACCCAAACCAATGTACTCAGATGGACAAAATTGGGAGAGTCAAGTAGACTTCCCTAAACCCCCTCCCCTGAAAAACGGAAAAGAAGCAAAGAAAGATGGAATCAAAAAGGATGAAGGATGAATTAACAGAATTTTGAAAAATATTTAATTACTGGGGGGAATAGTGAATAAAATATAAAACGATGTCTTTTTTAGGTCAATTATATTAAAAATAGTGGTAGTTAATATTGCTTATTCCTAAATTAATTTAAAAGTAAAAATTAATAATAAAATAAAATGTGCGGTAAATATTTTTTATCTGGGAATAAAACGATCACAGGGTTTGAAGAAAACTTTAACAATTAGAGATACAGATAATAATAATAATAATAATAATAATAATAATAATAATAATAATAATAATAATAATAATAATAATAATAATAATAATAATAATAATAATAATAATAATAATAATAATAATAATAATAATAATAATAATAATAATAATAATAATAATAATAATAATAATGTTGGAAAAAATTAATAATGCAGAACAAGGTTAATAATAATTGTGCCCAGATTGATTATTGTATAAGCTATGGAAACTCAAACTACAGGCTCAAGAACAAAAGTAAAGTAAGCTTAATTGAAACTTGAAAATAGAGATATAATTTTGCTGTAGGTGAAGTTAATTTTAAATCCAAACCGTAGATAAATTTACACCTTGAAGGAAGCGAAATTCCTCCTGCAATTTCAGAAAATGTTTCGGTAACAAGAGTTTCCCTCCACTGCAATAATCACTTACGAAGGAGAAAAAAATAACAATTCCTTAAGCGGAATTATGCTTCCGTAAAACGGCGACAATTAAAAGATCAAACGTGCAACAGTTAAGAACTAAAAAAAAATTGATTAACAAAAATTAGAAAAATTGTTATTTATATAATTCCTGTAGTAAGTGTACTGAACTCTGTCTAGATAATTAATTAACAATTGCCAAATGTATTTAAAAGTATATTAAAAGGAAAGAAATATTTAACTATGCATAAAATTGTCCTAAGGGAAACTTAATAACACTTGTAAAATTTATATTTTATTAGTTAAGAAAATTATTTACTCGTTTAGTACCTTTATAATTTGTATTGTTCAAATCTAAATATCCATAAAACTTAAGTGAAGAAGAAAAAATTGTACCTGTATTGCACTTCTGCATTACTTAATAATGTTAATTGGGTACGTTATAGGAATAATCTTAATGTATAGCAAACAAGGTATTTAAATAAAATAAAATAAAAAAAGCCAAATGAATATACACGCCTAAAAGCAGTTTTCTCATTGGTCAGAATGAAAGGCAGGCCCAAACCACGGAAGCGTAATATTTGAAAGGTTTACTTGGGATTTCGATAGAACAGAGAGAGGGGTTCCCTTTTTGGCCATCCTACTGCAGGTATGAATAATTAGTTAATTAGCTTGTGCATATAAATTATTTATTAATAGTGCATTGATACAAAGATCAATGGATCAAATTTAGCGCTTGGAAAAGTGATCCTATTGAATCTTATTTAAATTAAAATATCCAATTATTAACATTGCATTTTTGCGCGTGTTCTTCCATGTATTTGGTGAATTAATTATAAAAAGCATTCTTTAGTTTATCGTTACTTTAATTAACCAGGAATTTTCAACTATATATAACAATATCAATAATTATTACAACTCTTTATATATATATCTTTTTATATGTATAGTCTACTTATATATTATATATATATATATATATAACTGCTAACTATATATAATATATAATATGTTATACAAATACAAATTTCTTTATTTATTTTTATCTCTATATATGGTTTATAATCTAAGAATGTGATGGTTATTATAGATGATAAAGGGTTCATAAAAACGATGATTTCGGTTTTTCTCGATATAGTGCTGAGCAGCTGGGGCAGTAGAAAATATCATTTTTTTGCATTAAATATATATTTGAATGATACAAGACACAAATAATTAATAGTAATTGGTCCGAAAATCTCACCACTAACCTCGGTGTGCTTTGCAGGTTTTGTGATAATTCATTGCAAATTCTGTGTTCAACATTACTCCGATGCCAGATTACAAATCTATGTTATCTCCTGATTTAAAGGTGAGATATTTTACTTTTCGATTTATAGACGAGATATTTTACTTTTTTTTTAGAACTTATGTTAGTAAGTTAGTAATGTTCTTCATTTCTATTAAATAACGGGCCATTTTTATTTAATTGCCATGCTCTTTCTTCACAGTAGTCCGTTCATTGTCTACCAATGTTTATAGACCTCACACCGTTAAGTTTTGGTTTGCGGGGATGGATGAAAAGTAAAGTATGCAAAAAAAAGATAAATACAATAGAAAATTTGCTCAGTTGTTTTATAAATGTTGATGCTTTCATAAAAATCTCCAAGATAATCTCTGCTGAACACATGATATTATTGCAAGAGCTGCAAAGTGAACTGGTTGTTTATGCATCTCTCTGTGGGACTTGGGACCAATACTAAAAGGATTTAAAAATGATTTAAAAAGATTTAGGGTTTTTAGGATTTAAGCTTTGATTATATATGTGTTTTGTATTAATAAAAAGAGCAATCAAAATGAACAATGTCATAAATAACTATTTTGTATCTATATAATAGCTATCAATATGATGATAATGTCATAAATAACCCATTATTATATCTATCTATCTATCTATCTATCTATCTATCTATCTATCTATCTATCTATCTATCTACCTATTCTTATTTCTAACTTGAAAACATGCAACGAAAACCGTTTTTTTTTCTTCAATATTTCCCGTTTTGTAAT
>JABUQX010105345.1:37500-40000 GCA_015478945.1 Trachelipus rathkii
GGAAAATTTTATGCATAGTTAAATATTTCTTTCCTTTTAATAACTTTTAATACATTTAGGAATTGTTAATTAATTCTCCAAAGTCTAAACAGAGTAAGTACCTTACTACAAGAATTATATAAATAACAATTTTCCTAATTTTTGTTAATCAAATTTTTTTTAGTTCTTAACTGTTGCACTTTTGCTCTTTTAATTGTCATCGTTTGACGGAAGCATAATTCCGCTAGAGGAATTGTTATTTTTTTTCTTCTTCGTAAATGATTATTGCATTGGAGGGGTACTCTTGTTACAGAAATATTTTCTGAAATTCAGAGAGAAATCTCGCTTCCTTCAAGCTGTAAATTTTTCTACTGTTTGGAATTAAAATTAACTTCACCTACAGCAAAATTATGCCTCTAATTTCAAGGTTCAATTAAGCTTGATTTACTTATGTTCTGAAACCTGTAGTTCAACAATTATAATAAGCCTTGTCATTAATTTTATTGTTAATTTTAATTGTTTAATTAATTAATTAATTTAATTGCTATTATTATTAATTTTTTTTCCTAATTATTATTATTATTATTATTATTATTATTATTATTATTATTATTATTATTATTATTATTATTATTATTATTATTATTATTATTATTATTATTATTATTATTATTATTATTATTATTATCTCGATCTCTAATTATTAAATTTTTATTCAAGCACTGTGATAGTTTTATTCCTAAATAAAAAAATATATATCGCACATTTTCTTTTATTATCATATTTTACTTTTAAATTAATTACAAAATAAACACTATTAACAACCACTATTATTACTACAATTAACCTAAAAAGACAGTGTTCTATATTTTATTCACTATTCCCCACTGATTAAATATTTTTCAAAATTTTGTTGAGTACTCCTCCTTCACCCGTTTTGATTCCATCGTTCATTGCCTCCTAAACCTTTCTTCAAGGGAGGGAATTTGGAGAAGTTTGCATGATTTACACCCCAATTTTTGTCCATCTGAGTTAATTGGTTTTTGTTAAGGTAAACATTCTTGATCTCTGGGCTTTCCCCTACTTTTGTTATTCTTCTCTTTAACCTCCGTGTTCAGAATTTGATAATTTTATTTGTCTTTGTCGTTTACTGTTGTTTCTAGTAGAATGTTGGAATACAGGCCGCGTTAGGTTTAAAAAGCTAAGTTTTTGAACTCCTCTCACTTCAAATTTGTCTGGCCCTCCTGCTTGTGAATTTTTGAGGATTTTGATGGTGTTAAGTACCTTTAGCTGAATGAATGGTGGCTTCTTGGTTGTTCTTTAATTTTTTTAAATGTCGTTTAGTTGTTAGTGAATTGGTGGGAGTTGTTGGTTTATGGCTAATTTTAGAGTAGTGTGACATGAGGAAATTGCATTGATATGTGGATAAGTATTTAATTGTTTTGTTTACAAATGGCTTCGTTGGTTAGTGGAGTCTGTGTTTGTGAGGTATGAATATTTATTATTGTTCGGTATATTTTTGTTGTGTTAGTTCCATGGTGTATTGTTCGTGTATATTGTTGCTAGTTTTTATTTTTGTTAGAATTAATTAAATTGCTTATTTTATTGTTGAGGTTATCTATGATTTGGTTGATTTGGTTGATTTGGTTTAGGTATGGTTGTCTATTTTGTCGGAGGGAATTTCTTTGTTTTATTAGGGTATCTATTTCTGTAGAGAAATTAAGGTTGAAACATTTACGGTAGCCTTGGGCTATGTATTTTTTGGATGCCTTTAGAACGGTTGTATTGAAGTGCTCTATTGCTTTGTCGAGAGATGTAAAGTTTGTGGTTTGGAAAGAATGAAGTTCTTGTTCTATCAAATCAGTGTAAGCATGCCAGTTTGCTTTCCTATAGTTAGTGTAAGCTTTTTTAAAGGATATATGTGCGGGGTGTTCATGATGAATTGTGATCAGTATTGGACTATTGGAATGTGTGATCAGAGGATAGAGTATGAAAGGTTTGCCATGTTGCGGCGAGCTCAATTTGGGGGGAGCAAAAAGAGATGCCAGGGAACGTGGAGTTCTGATTATGTTGGAAGGGTTGTCGTGTGGGTTGGTTTCTGTTGTTGAGAATGCTGAGTGGGTGTAAGTTGCTTATGAGAGTATCACCTCTTGAAGAATGTGTGTTTGTTTTGAGTCATGTAGAGTGATGGGCATGGAAGTCCCCGGCCAGTATCAGATTTTTATATTGACTTAGGGATGATTGGTCAGGGGCATAGTTCTGGGGGAAGAGTTCAGAGGTGGGGTGAGGGATATAGGCATTAATTAGATTGTATGTTTTTTTTATTGACTTAAACGTTGTTCATGATGTTTGTGTGTTGCTTGTGGTGTTACGGAATTCAATGTTTAGGAGGATGAGCACAACTAGACTATGATTTGGTGGGTCTTTATCTAGTCTTAGGATTGTGTAACTGGGAAATTCAGAGAGGTAGGTGTTTGGTTTGAGATTGGATTCCTGAATTAGTGCATGTATATTGAACTTA
>JABUQX010105345.1:42500-43588 GCA_015478945.1 Trachelipus rathkii
GTGATAACAATAACCAACAATAACCAACAATAATAACATGCCCAGCATATATCTTATATGGCAAACAGTATATATGTTTACATCTATGTACTCTGTACTTGTACTATCATGAGGAAGAGAGAGAGAAGGGGAGAGAGAGAGAGAAGAGAGAGAGAGAGAGAGAGAGAGAGAGAGAGAGAGAGAGGCGAATGTAGTGAAAGAAATAGAAAAAGAGAGCAGCCTCTAATAAAGAGAATCATTATTGGCAGCCTTCCCAAATACAAGCTGCAAATTACATAGCTTTTAACCGCACGTCATTAGAAAATATCTCAATCCGCTGTTCGCAGTGATGCAGCGCACATAATAATACTCTAAGTACAGAAAGTCTAACATAACACATTTACCTACACGTGATAATTCATTGCCTACAAACAGGCCTAAAAATAACTCGATTGTTTACCTTTATTTGTTTGACAAGAGTTCATCGATATCCTGTTTTCTGTTGGTTCCATAAATGCACTGAACGAAAAAAAAAAGAAAAAAAGAAAAAAAGTCTTCCTATAATAAGAATAGAGTAAATGAATTTAATGAAATATATTTATATTATTTTTTCATTTATTATTTTTTTATCCTTTTTCGTGTTTCCGTTTCTTTAAAAATCACTTCAAACTCAAAATGACACACTATGGACAGAAGACGACTTTTCACAGTGAGTGTTTAATGCATGATATTTGCACTGAAACTGATCGTGATCGAGGAGGCAGTGCAACGGTCCTGGTTTATGAGAGTTTATCTGTGCTCTATAAGGAATCATTGGGATGCAGTATTGCGTTTGCATTTTAATAGATTTTTCATTTATTAATGCATCATAAATATTCATAAAAATATCAGAGTACTCTCATATTTCTTAACCTCTCTCTCTCTCTCTCTCTCTCTCTCTCTCTCTCTCTCTCTCTCTCTATCCTCTCTCTCTCTCACTCTCCCTCTCTCTAAACACACACACACACACACAACACTTTTTACATTACAAATAACGTTACACACCCATGTGTAACAGCATACATTTACACACACACATATATATATATATATATATATATGCTATATAT
>JABUQX010105346.1:0-5000 GCA_015478945.1 Trachelipus rathkii
TATGCTAAGATTTCATTTATAAGTTAGGTGTTTTAACCGTTTTTCCGCATTATCATTAAGCTCGCATTTTCATTACGCCACTTCGGCCACTATATATATACATATATATATATATATATATATATACTCTATATATACTTATATATATATATATATAGCATATATATGCTCAACTTATATATATATACTGCTCTCTCTGCTATGCTCAGAGACCAGCCTCCCGGAAGTAGAAAGACCTTCCAGGCCCGTAGATCCAGAAGCAGGTTTTGGACCAGGAACTTGAATAATGTTTTTAAGATTTGATGCACTACGCTAATATTTGCAACGTATGGTGGAAAGAGGGAGGGAGATCCTGGAGATGATGTGGGAGAAAGGTCGACGTGATAGGAATAGCAGAGATGCAAATGAAAAGAGAGAGAAAGAGAAAGGAAGATATAGGAGGATATGTATTGATATATAAAGGAGTAGAGGAGGGAATCAGAAAGATTGGAGTAGGCTTCATAATAGGACCGAAGATGTCCCCGTTCATACAGGGAAGAGAGGTACCATATCTGTCAGGTATATTCGCCGCAACAGGGACACCCGGAAGAGGAAAAAAGACAGTTCATGAAAATGTTGGAGGAGAATGTAGAAGACGGAAGAAGAAGAGAAGAGGATGTACTGTTTCTGATTGGAGATTTCAATGCATGAGTGGGAAGGAGAAGAGACGGGGTGGAGACAATGGTAGGACAGTATGGAGAGGAGGTAAGGAATATTGAAGGAGAGATGCTGATAGATTTCTGTCTGAGGAAGGGATTGAAGATCATGAATGGTTTTTTTTCAAAGAAGGGACTCACATAGGTTCGCAAGGTATAGATGGAATAATATCACAGGAGAATTAGATCAGAGATCTATTATAGACTATATAATATCATATGATAGTAGGATAATAAGGAATGTTAAAGTAATACCTGGAGTAACAATGTATTCGGATCATAGATTGTTGATGACGGACCAGGGGGTGAAAGAGGAAAAAATTAGAATAAAAAAGAAAAGAGAAATGTGATTAAAGTGGAATCACTGAAGGAATGTGACAAGAAAAGGGAATATATTATAAAAATAAATGAAGACTTAGAACAGTTAGAAGGAGTATGAAAGATTGAGGAGATACAAGAAACGATAAGAAGGGTAGCAGAGGAGACTCTAGGCAAAAGATGGGTAGGAGGAACGAAGAAAAGACACACAAAGTGGTGGACTGAAGAAGTGAAGGAGGAAAGAAAGAGGAAAATGATATTGATGAGAAGGTGGCTGAAAAATAGAACCCTACAAACAAGGGCTCAGTATGTGGAGGCAAGAAATGATGCAGAGAGAGTGAAAAAAGAGTAAAAGAAGAGGCTGCAAAGAGAGGCGGAAGAAATGATGGAAGATGGGAGGGCAGAAAGGAAGAAGATTTTTAGACTGGCAAAAACATATAGAGGATCAAAGAGGAAAGTGTGCAACATCAAGGATAAGCAGGGAGAGGTTTTGGTGAAATCAATAGACACAAACAGGAGATGGACAGAGTACTTCAGTGAACTGCTAAATGTGAATGAACAGGAGGAGGGAGAAGGGATGGTGGAGGGAGAGGAAGATGAGGAGAGGGAGGAGATAACTATGGAAGAATTAGACGTGGCTCTGAAAGCGATGAAGAATGGTAAGGCACCGGGTGAAGATGGGATACCCTTAGAATTGATAAAAGAGGGAGGAGAGAAAATGAAAGAAAAAATTTTGAAATTGTTTAATAGGTGTTGGAACGAGAGTGAAGTACCAGAAGGATGGGGAAAGTCAATTATAGTGCCAATATATAAGGGAAAAGGAGATACAGGAGACTGTAAAAACTACAGAGGAATTTCCTTGTTGAACCATCTGGCAAAAACATATGAGAGAATTTTAGAGAAAAGGTTGAGAATAGTAGTAGAGCGAGACTGGGGAAGAGCAGCACGGATATAGATAGAACAGAAACACGACGAATCTTTTTGTTCGCTCTGAGAATTACGTTGGAAAAAGGTATGATTCAACAAATGAGCATATATAGCTTTCATAGATCACAGAGAAAGCTTTCGATTCAGTGCTAGAGAGAGAGACTTTGGAGAGTGCTGGAGAGAGAGGAATATGCAGTGGGTAAAAGTTGAGAGAGAGGATGGAGAGTTTGTACAGGAATAGCAAATGTAATGTAAAAACAGAATATGAGAGAGAATAAGGAATGATTCGAGGTGAGAACAGGGTTAACAAGGAAGCGTGTTGTCACCAATTTTGTTTATATATTGTATCTGGATGTAGTGATAAAAGAAAGTGAGAGAAGAAATCGGAATTTGGACAGTCTATTTTAGTGAAATGCGGATGACTTGCGTGCTGGAGCGAGAGGAGACAGGTTGAGAGGAGTAGTGATATGTTTGAGAACAGGCTGAAGAGGCTAGCTTGACTATAAACGCAGAAAAGACGAAGATCATGGTGGTCAGTAGAGAAGAAGGAGGAAGAGAGTTGAGAATAGAGGTGGAGGGGACTGAGATAAAGACGGTGGAAAAATGTAAATATTTGGGTGGAGTATTTGGAAGAGAGGGAGGAAATGTACAAGAGATCATAAGTAGGATAGCTCAGTATGGGAAGAAGTAAGAGAAGTGTATCCCATACTGAAAGATAGACAAATGAGTGTGGAGGTGAAAAGGGTGATCTTTGAAGGTGTGTTAACACCAATTTTACTATATGGAGCAGAGACATGGAGTACGACAACAAGAGAGGATAGTAGAATACAGTCGGGGGAGATGTACGTTTTGAGAGCGATAATGGAAAGACTAGAAAGAGACAGATAGAGAGAAACGAAGAATAAGGGAGGAGTTGGGTAATAGCTATATTGAATAAGATGGATGCAGCTAGATTGAGGTGGTGGGAACACCTGGAGAGGATGCAAGAGGGGAGAGTAGCCAAAAAGAGATGCGAGTGGAGACCGGAGGAAACGAGACCAAGAGGAACACCTAGGAAGAGATGGGAAAGCTCGGTGGAGGACTCATTGAGAAGACATGGATTGCCGTCGATGCAGGAGCTGAGGGAAGATGGAGTTTTGGAAGATAGAGGAAGATTCAGAAGAGTGCTGGCCTCGCTGACAGGGTTTTGACCCATCTGATAGTTGATGTATAAATTGAACTATATATATATATATATATATATATATATATATATATATATATATATATATATATATATATATATATATTTATATATACTACTTCTCTACTATATATAGATATATATATATATATACAGCACAGACATATATATATATACCTAACCTTATACTGCTCTTGCTATCTTATATATATATATATATATATATATATATATATATATATATACATATGCTGCTGCTAATCCAAATATATATATATAACTATAATTAATAGCGGGGATTTCACATTTAGGGGGGAGCAAGGTTGGAAGTGATATATACATATATATATATATATATATATATATATATATAACATATAACATATATATATATATATATATATATATATATATATAAAAATGTATATATATATATACTATATATATAACTGCTGCTCTGTTATTACATATATATATATATATATATATATATATATATATATATATATATATATATTTATTATATATATATATATATATATATATATATATATATATATATATATACTATATCACTATATATATATATATATATATATATATATATATATATATATATATATATATATGTATGTGTGTGTGTGTGTGTGTGTGTGTGTGTGTGTGCGCGTGCGCAGAATTTGACTTAGGAGCTAGCAAAGGTTGAGTGATTTATGTCCCTTCTCACACTGATCATTAGACGGCGTGGGTTGGTTAAACTCCAGATTTTTCCTTTTCAAAGGCTAATAAAAAATATAATATAAAAAGTATTTGGGTTATAAAATAAACCAAAATAACAAGTCTATAACTGATTTTAATTAAAAAAATTTTATATTGTGTCACGAGGTGAGTAAAAAATATCTATTTGAGAGATGTAAAGTAATATTTATGGGGATTGGCGAGTACTGAGTCCTGGTGGTAACTAATATTAAATCTAAGCTAGCATTAGACGCCTTTGGATTTTCAGCGAATTCCTCAATTACATTGGTTTCCAATTGTTCATTTTTACTTGCATATTCTATGAATAAACCTGTTTTTCGTTTGTGTGTTTCTTAGCAAGTATTTACTCTTCAAAGAGTGCTACAAAAAACCTTTCAATGGTTTATATTAGCGCTTACAGTACTTACCAGTTCAATTAACTGATAGGTTTAATTTGAGGAAAAAAAGGGTGGCTTCTTTAGCTGACTTTACAGTAAGTTCCAAAATGCTGTTTTGCTTTCCATTTTTATCCAGCCCTCCCATGCTTCAAAGACATCAGAAGTGAATTTCTTGAAGAGTACATTTTAGTATTTTAACCAATTGCTGTTGCATTAAATAGGATACAGGGTGGTAAAAGCTGTTTTTATGGAACTTTGCTTCCAACATTGCTAGTGATTGAAAAAAAAAATTATCGCTTAAATACGTCTATACTTGGACATGTTCATCTTCTTCTTACAGCATTAGCTTCAGGTTTCGAGAATAGATTTTGGGAGTTTCTTAGTTTGCATATCTCGGCCAACACCACAGTTCTGGCATCTATTTCTAAAGAAAAATAGGAAAAAGTATCAGGAAATGCTAATCGTGGCTGTCAAAAATGAGGTTCAAGCAAATACATCTCAAGAGCCTAACAAAGTAATGGATTTGGCTGGAGGTAGCAGTCCAGATGATTTTTTTGAATACAAGAGTTTGTCATCTACATCACCCGCGTCATTAAATAAAGATGAACTAGAAAAAGTGCTTAAATACCTTACGGATAACGACAGATCCCTAGAGTCATTTATAGTTATCCCTGTGTTAAAAAAGTCTTTTTGCATTACAATACTCACTACCTTCATCGGCCCCTGTAGAAAGGTTATTCA
>JABUQX010105347.1:0-17500 GCA_015478945.1 Trachelipus rathkii
GATTTAGCGGCGAAGAATGTAACGGGAGTCCGTTGTCACTACGCAACTTTATTTTTCTTTGTTGTGTGAATTATATTCTTAGTAGATTGTAAATTTATTTTTCATTTTTTATGGTTTTTTAAAAATATCAGAAATATCAGGTAATACTGAAAGTTGTGTAAATTCAGGTAATCAGAAAGTTGGCTGAATATAGGCTAAAAATCACTTAATAATCATCTGATTATTTCTATAATGTATAAGTTAGAAAAGGTTCCAATGATCATTTATGTCATTTTATATTTGTTTTATCTATTATGTATTTATAATCATTATTATGAAATAAACTTGTATTACTTATATATATATTTTTCTTTTAGTTCTTTGATTGATATAGTTCTTTGAGTTGTTTCCTAGTTATATTATAGATGCCCAGTGCAATAAACTTTTAAAAACACTCATGTGAATCGTCGAATATTATAAAAATCAAAAGAATAAATAATAATAGTGTGTGTAAAGTGCCACTAGTAAAGTGCCACTATCATAGAGACAAAAACAAACTTCTTGTGAAATGTCATAGGAGTAATTTTCATATTTATTGAAGGTTAGTAGTGAAAAAAGTTATTATAAGATAATAATTGCCCGTCTTATATTATATTACAAAAATAATAATAATAATATGTTGATAAGTACAATAATATAACTTACCTGTTCTAGTGTTCCAACAATTCAACTGTAATTGCGAGGATCTTCAGTAGAAATTCAGATATCTGCATAGATGCATACCTGGAAAATAAAGAATTAAAAAGAACCCCCTCCAAGTTACACTTGTTAATGGTCGGGGTAAGTTATGATATCTTGAACTAACATATTTTACTTGAACTAAATATTAAGAATAATACATATTGAAATATAGATATCTTTTAATTGTCATGTATGGATGAAGAAGAGAAACTTACCTTGTTCTTCTCTCTTCAGGTTTCTTTCTTGGATTCTTTTTCGTAAGTGGATTTTCTTTTCATGGATGAATTTCTTTTCTTGGATATTTTTTGAAGAATTTTCTTTTCTTCGTCGAATTTCTTTTCGTGGATTTCAAATAGATGGATTATTGCTTAAATACAAATACCTACTATTTAGAAAAACTAACTGTTTGTTTAAAAACTTTGGAAGAATAAAACTTTATTAAATAAACATATAACAGTGGTATCTTATGAATAGAAGTGATAGTTAAATAGAAAAAGACTACGATAAATAGAAGTGATAATAAAGAAACA
This sequence comes from Trachelipus rathkii, assembly GCA_015478945.1. NCBI lineage: Eukaryota > Metazoa > Arthropoda > Malacostraca > Isopoda > Trachelipodidae > Trachelipus > Trachelipus rathkii. Next base: position 1,251 of record JABUQX010105347.1, read on the forward strand.
GACCATTAGAAAAGAAGCTGGATAAACTATATATTATTGTGGAAAATTATAGAAACAATGAAAGAAAATTATAAACTTTATTTATCTTTGTAAATCACATGGTGTTGGAAAATTGATGTTACTTTAACTCTTTGTATTCATTTATAATTTCTTATATTTTTGTAATTACTACACAACCATAAGGTTTAACATATTTTAATATTATTATTTTACTATATTATGATGCTAAATTGTTACTTACAACCATTTGGTTCATTAGTTTAAATTATTAATATTCATAATTACCGTATATTCATGATAAATTGTTGATGACAACCAAATTGGTTCATTACCTATATTCTTATATTTTGTGATTGTAATTATTAGATCACAACCATCCGGTTAAAGTTCTTTATCTTTGAATTCTTTGTAATATTGACAACCTTTTGGTTAACGATTTATTATATTCTTTGTATTATATTACCACCTTCTCGGTTTACTTAGTTTACTTAAATTGAATTTTTCTTTTATACAACCGATTGGTTCTTAGAATATATTGATACAGCATTTTGCTATTACCATTGATAACTTTATTTATTTAACACCGTTATGGTCCTCAGGAAATGATTGATTTGTAATTATAGTACCTTACATACGAGTATAAACTCAAATAATAAACATTGCCATATTTCTATTAATCTATTAATATATATACTATTATATTTTACTATTAAACACCAAATTGGTATACTATTCATTTTTACATTGAATAAACACGTTTTAGTACTGAGTTTCTATATTCCCCATTATTTTGTTTTGCTTTGCTTTGTTTTTGTTTTCTCCCTTATCTTAGATTGGTTGTAAAAACAGAGAGAAAAGTGAACCTGTTAACACTCCCCTTTATAGACGAGCTGGTTATGAATGAAGCCTGTCAAGTTCACGTGGACAATAAACCCACGTTAGCAGAAAACTTTGTGTTCACACCGACACCTTGGACGGCAAGAAGCCAGAAGGATCGCATATATTCGTCAAGTCTTCCGTGGACCGATTAAGGTGTGATATTTTATCATTTTTTCATACATTAACTTTATTGACTTTAGTATTATTAGAACATTACCATAATATAGGAGAGTGGAATCTTTAGTTGAGGGTGTCCTCGTAGTGTCATTAAAAACGTAGCAGGTACCTTTCCGCTCTCCTTAACATAAATAGATTAAATTTATTTGGCGCCCGAACAGGGACTTGATTGTCTTTTGTTCCCGCCGGCGCGCAAGAGTAGTGATTGGTTCACCAATAATCACTGAAATTCTTAACTTATCGTCCAGATTTATTTAGGTATTTATAATGGCTGAACTTCTAGATCCAGATAATCCTGGACCACAATCCCAAATAGGTAGTTTAGATGAGAATTTAAAACCTGAATCATGGGAAAAGGTTGAACTAGATTCTTCTGGAAAAATACACCTTGTTGCACAGACAGAGGAAAGTAATCCCCAAACTGACACTGACATTGAAAGGACTATTCCTAACCCTGATGGTAAATTAATGCCCATATCCACTTTGTTGAAATTAAAAACAAAACTCCAGAAAGAGAAAATCTTAGTGAGTGATAGATTGGCTCGACAAGGTCAACAATACAGTAACGTTGACAGAAAGACTCACCGAGATGACCCGAAACCCTTAGTTAGTGGGAATTCCCTTAGAGATAAAGGAGAAGCCAACTCATTGGCACGTTGTGTAGATGTATATGAACAATCCAAAAATTTATTTAGATCCTCACAGCCTACGAATTATGATAAGGAAATAGTTGAAAAAAGGTTGGTTTCCCCCAGTCGAAATCTCAACTTTAATCATACACCTTTTGATACTTTACAAAGTACTTCGTCATTTTATAAACAAGATAAAATCTCCTTAAACAAACCAGTGTTCAAACATAGAATACCGGATAAACACAAGAAACCTTTGATTGTTTACAACAGTAACCTAGCCCCTGGTATTAATAGATATATATATCCTAGTAGAGAACAAGTACATAGTGCATATACTACCGTAGCACAAAAACAGAATAGACGGTTTACCCCAGTGTGGTCACCACCTTGTTCTGTCATACCACTCCAGAATCCAAAAGTTGGACGAGGCCCTGCCCCTCATAATTATAATAATAATCTGTATCCCATTGACCCTCAAATGCAGTATCATTTAGAATTGTTAGAAGGAGCTATTAGTCTCTTAAATCAACTGGTAACAAGCTTACAGAATGTACAGAACAATCATCCAGTATATCCTATTTATAATAAACCCCATATTAAGAATACTCAATTTCCCCGTGTATACCAGAGTAGCCCTCCTAAGAATTCCTATAATGGTTATTCCTATGGAAAAAATTCTTATAATCCACCGCCTCTGTGTGTATCAACTTGCATGAATGTCCCCCGTGCACATGTTGATCGAAAGAAACTAGTATGTTATTATTGTCAGAAGGTGGGCCATAGAATGAATCAATGTTACAAATACCTCGGTATTTGTAGTTATTGTAAGAAAGGAGGTCATAAGATAGCTGAATGTAGAGCTCGTAAGACCCCATTGTTGTTTCCTCAAAATAGTCATAGGATAGTTTGTCTTCTTTGTAATAAATCACATCCTGGAATCAGTTGTTTGAAAAAGACTTCCCTGAAACAGATTGAGAAAAATAATAGAGAGAATTCAAGTCAAGTTTCTCCCATAACATCTTTTTTTAAAAATATAACGTCAGAAACTGACACTCATAAATTCTCTTTGAAGGAAAATGAACTTCCTTCCCAAAATGATACCCCATCATTACCCCCTCATAGGTATGTAGAATCTTGTGAATGTTGCCATTTATCCCATTTGGATGGAAAGTGCATGGGTGCTGTAGTTGAAAGTTCTTCCCAACCGGAATCATCGGTAGACTGTCCCTCTCCATCTATAGCAGTGCAAAACCCGGTGGAGAAAACCATCGTGTCAAATTCTGCTGTTCCCTTAGTTCCAAGTACAAATGAACCTATTAGTAAAAATGATATAAGTATGAATGAACGGTCTTGTCGGCCGAAACAGTTGTCTAATTCTCATTCTCCAGCTAAAGAATTGAAAAAGCAAGTGGAGAAAAACCTAGTTTCAAAGTCAGTAGTGCCTGTAGTTCAAAGTATGAATGATTCAATTTGTAGGAATGATATTCATTCTTCTTCGGAAGATATCCTTGCGTTGAGTAACCTTTTTTGTCATACTTCCCCTTTACAGACCCCCGAAAGTAAAATACTTCCAAGTAAACTTCCTTTGAGTAAAGATTCTTTATTAAGTAACCCTTCGTTAAATACTTCTGTACAAACCCCGGAAAGTAAAAATCTTGTTATAAAAACCCCTTTGTCTTCTTTGTCAACGATTGAAAGTCAAATTCCTTTGAAAAATAATCCTTGGTCAAATATAGAACGTAAACTACTTACAAACCCAGTTCCAGTTTCAGTTCCAGCATTAAAAACTAAAGTACGCACTGTACAAGTAAATTTCGATAAAAGAAGAACTGACTCATTTACAGTTCCTGTCGCTATTAGACCTGATAGTCAAAATTATTATGGTTGTTATGTCGACAGTGGAGCCGGTGTTAGTTTGATTAGTAGTGAGTTTGTTTCCACATATTTAAAAGATTTAGAATTGTGGTCAACCGTTGCCCTGGGAATCAAAGAAATTAGCGGATTATACCGTAATATACTGTCCCTGTCTACCATTATGTAGAAACGAAATTGTTCTTTCCTGAAACTAATTTCATCACAAAACCAATAGCTTTTGTGGTGATTCCTTCTGAATTTCTACCTGAATTGATAGTGTTAGGAGCTGTTGCCCTGAAAGAAAATGATTTGTTACCTGATCTAACTACTATGGAGTTAGTACGTCGAGTGGACGACTCTAGTATAGAAGTTGTATCGATGGATCCATTGGATTTATCCTCCCCATCTTTTCGATATCACGATATTAGTTCCTTGTATGGTTCTGAAATATAGGATGAAAAGAATTTTGATATATTTAGAAGGCATTCATTATAATTATTTGATTCCCACTTCTATAGTCCCGTAGAAAATTAGTAATATTTTATATATACAGCAATATGCTACTTCGAAAGTAAAGTACAGCTATATAGCTAATGTATGTATTTTCTTAAAATTATTATTTTGTATATAATTGTGTAAATATAAAAGATTGTAAACACTCACCCAACAAAGTTAAAATGGGTGGAGGCAAGATTTAGCAGCGAAGAATGTAACGGGAGTCCGTTGTCGCTACGCAACTTTATTTTTCTTTGTTGTGTGATTTATATTATTAGTAGAGTGTAAATTTATTTTTCATTTTATATGGTTTTGTAGAAATATCAGAAATATCAGGTAATCCTGAAAGTTGTGTAAATTCAGGTAATCAGAAAGTTGGCTGAATATAGGCTAAAAAATCACTTAATAATCATCTGATTATTTCTATAATGTATAAGTTAGCATAGGTTTTCATGATCATTTATGTCATTTTATATTTGTTTTATTTATTATGTATTTATAATCATTATTATGAAATAGACTTGTATTACTTATATATATATTTTTCTTTTAGTTTTTTGAGTTGTTTCCTAGTTATATTATAGATGCCCAGTGCAATAAACTTTTAAAAAACACTCATGTGAATCGTCGAATATTATAAAAATCAAAAGAATAAATAATAATAGTGTGTGTAAAGGGCCACTAGTAAAGTGCCACTATCATAGAGACAAAAACAAACTTCTTGTGAAATGTCATAGGAGTAATTTTCCTATTTATTGAAGGTTAGTAGTGAAAAAAGTTATTATAAGATAATAATTGCCCGTCTTATATTATATTACAAAAATAATAATAATAATATGTTGATAAGTACAATAATATAACTTACCTGTTCTAGTGTTCCAACAATTCAACTGTAATTGCGAGGATCTTCAGTAGAAATTCAGATATCTGCATAGATGCATACCTGGAAAATAAAGAATTAAAAAGAACCCCCTCCAAGTTACACTTGTTAATGGTCGGGGTAAGTTATGATATCTTGAACTAACATATTTTACTTGAACTAAATATTAAGAATAATACATATTGAAATATAGATATCTTTTAATTGTCATGTATGGATGATGAAAAGGATGAGTTTTCTTTCTTGGATTATTTTCCCAGATGAATTCTTTTACTAGATGATTTTCTTTTCTTGGATATTTTTTGAAAAATTTCTTTTCTTCGTCGAATTTCTTTTCGTGGATTTCAAATAGATGGATTATTGCTTAAATACAAATACCTACTATTTAGAAAACTAACTGTTTGTTTAAAAACTTTGGAAGAATAAAACTTATTAAATAAACATATAACAGTGGTATCTTATGAATAGAAGTGTGAGATAAATAGAAAAAGACTACGATAAATAGAAGTGACAATAAAGAAACAGACCATTAGAAAAGAAGCTGGGTAAACTATATATTATGTGGAAAATTATAAACTTTATTTATATTTGTAAATCACATGGTGTTGGAAAATTGTTTTTCCTTTACTCTTTGTATTCATTTATAATTTCTTATATTTTTTGTAATTAAATTACTACCCAACCATAAGGTTTACCGTATTTTAATATTATTATTTTTCTATATTATGATGCTAAATTGTTATTACAACCCTTTGGTTCATTAGTTTAAATTATTAATATTCATAATTACCGTATATTCATGATAAATTGTTGATGACAACCAAATTGGTTCATTACCTATATTTTTATATTTTTTGATTGTAATTGTATTATTAGATTTAAACTTAACTTATGGTTCTTTATCTTGAATTCTTTGTAATATTGACAACCTTTTGGTTAACGATTTATTATACTCTTTGTATTATATTACAACCTTCTCGGTTTACTTAGTTTATTTAAATTGAATAATACTTTGTCTCATATTTTCTTTTATACAACCGAATGGTTCTTAGAATATATTGATACAGCATTTTGCTATTACCGTTGATAATTTTATTTATTTAACACCGTTATGGTCCTCAAGAAATGAATGATTTATAATTGTAGTACATTACATACGAGTATAAACTCAAATAATAAACATTGCCATATTTCTATTAATCTATTAATATATATCTATTATATTTTACTATTAAACACCAAATTGGTATACTATTCATTTTTACATTGAATAAACACGTTTTAGTACCGAGTTTCTATATTCCCCCATTATTTTGTTTTCCTTTGCTTTGTTTTTTTTTGTTTTCTCCCTTATCTTAGGTTGGTTGAAAAACACAGAGAAAAGTGAACCTGTTAACACTCCCCTTTATAGACGAGCTGGTTATGAATGAAGCCTGTCAAGTTCACGTGGACAATAAACCCACGTTAGAATAAAACTTTGTGTTCACACCGACACCTTGGACGGCAAGAAGCCAGAAGGATCGCATATATTCGTCAAGTCTTCCGTGGACCGATTAAGGTGTGATATTTTATCATTTTTTCATACATTAACTTTATTGACTTTAGTATTATTAGAACATTACCATAATATAGGAGAGTGGAATCTTTGGTTGAGGGTGTCCTCGTAGTGTCATTAAAGCAATAACGAGGTACCTTTCACTCATATATATATATATATATATATATATATGCTCTATATCTATATATATATATATATATATATATATATACTATATATATGAGATCCAAATCACGTTGCTCATCAACGCTTCGCTTTTCGTATGCATGCCGTCCATTTTACTGTATTACTTTTAAAAATTTGTTACAATGTATAGTGATTGCATTTATTTACTGAAACTGAAGATCGAATTTCACCTACTTCAATTGAGTCTACTCCTGGCACTTCGTCTTGTAGGTATGAGAGAGAAGAAACTAGGCCTGCTTGCAATCAGCCACTATTAGATCGTCCTTCAGTAATGTCGACTTCCCTTTCGGCGAAATTCGTAAAGAACTAGCTAGTTCTTTGAAAAATGATGATAACCTGTACGGCTGCCTGATGCTGCTCATAATGCTGCTACGCAACAGCTTGGATATTTCATCTGCCCCAACATGACCCAATTGGAATTAAAAAAACTTTTATGAAGAAGCACCCTATTCAGGTTAGTGAGAGGAAGGGCTAAAATTTACCATTGACCCTTAAACTTTATTACCGACATTTACCAAATTTTGATAAATTCACAGAAAATGGTTATCATATTCGATTCGACTCAACAGAGTGTACTGCTCCAGTTGTATGGCTTTTAGATAAAGTAATAGAGATTCTACATTTATTACTGGACATGACTCTTCTCTAAGCATATTTATAATCTGTTGAAATTCAGGAAAGAATCTCGTTATCATCAACTCTCAGCGAAGGTAGCTTTTCAAAAGTCAAAAGGTTATCAACTCTTTTGACTATTAACCAAACCAACAAGCTAAAAAGATAAGTTTGGTTGTTCAACGTTTAATTGTTATAGTTTTCTTTATTAGAAAACAAGGCATTTGTGTACAGAGGGGATAAAGCAGAGGGGCTTATACGCTTGACTCTACAGATAAATTATGGTAATTTTCTCGAACTGGTCATGTTGGCTGCAAATTATTATGTGATTTTACAAAATCATGTCAGAAAGCCACTGGAAAGTTAACTAAAAGACCGACTGGACGAGGCTCTTTGTTGACATTTTTGTCAAACCTTTATCAACAAGCTACTTAAATAATTGGTTCGATGTTCCGTGATATCATTTTGAAAGACCTTCATGATAGCATAATATTCAGCGTGATGGTAGATAGTACTCAAAATGTAGCTGTTATGGACCAGTTGGCGATTTGCGTCCGCCATGTTTTTCAATGAAAGATATATGAAAGACTTAAAAATAACAGTAGTCGATGAATCATCTGGATTGGTTTGTACGAGCTTATAAAATCAAAATTAGCCAAGTGTGGCATTGCACCATCAAATATTATTGCTTGTTCATTTGACGGAGCTAACAATATGAAAGGTTGTTTTAACGGTCTACAAGCTCAGTTCAAAAGGAAGATCTTATTTACACTCACTGTATGGGACACTTGCTGAACTTGGTAGTAGCTGATTCAACAATAACGTTGCTCCAAGCAGAAAACTTATTTGGATTTGGTGGAATAATCTGCTGGTTTCTAAGCTCGTCTTATAAAAGAATGGCCGTATGGGAGAAACAAAAAAAAGAAAACATATTGCACATGAAAAAAATGCAAATTGCAAAAAATAGAACCTAAGTTGAATTAGACAAACATTAAAAGCTCTTTCTTCAATTGCTCGATGAGGATTTTTGAAATTGAAAGGCGTAGAAACGAAACTATTCAATTTTATTACCGTTTTAAAAGAAGTATCAAATGCAAATCTAAATTCACTATGGCAAGAAATTTAATCAGTCAATGGTCCAAATTTGAAAGACCTATTTATGTCTATTGTTTTATTAGATTGTTTCTTTGTTATATCACCTTTCAAAATATTCACAAAATAAAACCATTGACTATTCTACAGCCTGGAACTTGGTAGAGCTGCTTCAACAAGTAGGAGATAAAAGGAGTGATAAACACTTTCAGGCTCTGTATTCAAAAACAAAATATTATGCAAAGTACAGTTAATAGCAAATTAGAAGATAGCAGTATTGATGTAGAAGTAGATTAGATTTCAAGGAAAAAAGAACTTCAAAGAAAAAGGTAATGCCTGGTGAAAAATCAATAGATGAAGCTCCTGGAATCTCAATTGCTCAAAACTATAAATTGATCATTATAGTGTTTAGATCGTGGCAGGACAAGTATCGAAGAAAGATTTAGTTCGAAGTAAGAAATTTTAAAAGATTGTTCCTGGTTAGACCTAAAGAAATTTAATGAAATCGTAATGTTTGATAGTTTTCCTGCGGAAGTTCTTTGTAATATTTCTAAAAAAAAAAAGCTTTTGTAAAGTTAGTTGAAAGAAGTCATTTATTGATAGAGCTGAAACAGGATTAGTGTGAAAGTTTTACAATGGCTGAAAAACATTTAAAGAAAACAAGACAATCTGAATAGAGCTGAAGAAATCTGTGAATTTGGCGATGTAGAATCTGAATTTGAAAAAGACGAAAATCATTATGGTACTGCTCTGACAATAAGCAATGTTTTCGATGTTTATCATGCTCCTTTTTTGTTCTTTTTGAACTCTCACAATCTGGATTGTTTACCAACCTATATGTAGCTTACAAGTTTGTACTAACCATACCTTGTACTCAAGTCACCTGTGAAAGGGTATTTTCTAAACTTAAAATAGTTAAGAATCGACTAAGATCTACTTTAAGCCATGATGGCTAATCTTCTTTTCATGAATGTAGAAAGAAACTTGTTTTATAACTTGGATAAAGATGTTATTATAGATGAAGTAGCCAGGACCAGTGAAGAACTGGCCAAAAAGCTGTTAGGTTTCGTAAACAATCTTTCACTATCACATAACCTTTCTTAGTTTGCTGTGTCTGTACTCTGTGCCAAGGAATTGAGCAAAGGCAATTTTCTTTTTATTTTATAAAAAATATTCTACTATTTGTAACAATTAAATCATAATTAAAGAGGACATTGTTTTTCTTTTCAATATGCTTGGTTTTATTACCGTTGTGACGTGTCCCTTTTAATATTTACTGAGGTATTACAGTAGAGATTTGAATACTATAAGCACCAACGGTTTGATTTGAGACACAAACTAAAAATATTACTCAATCTCATTTTTAAGTAATAGACCACTCGTAATTAATTAGTATACTTATTTTTTTCTAGCAGGGAACAAATTAGGTACGGTATATAAAAATTATATAAATATTTATTGTGAAAGTAAACTACATCAAAAATAGCTTACTTTTTTCCTCCTCAAGTGACAAAATAGGTAAATGAGCTTTTAAAGCATGCAAGCCTATAATTTTCAAGCATTACATATTCCAATAATGTATTCCCTCTAAATTCCCCGGTAAGGGGCCCCTTTTCAATCTTTAGCCGAGGGCCCCCAAAGGAGCCAGTCCGGGCCTGCTTTCTACCTTCAATTATTTGCATATTTCTTCAAGCATCCATTTTCTACTCAATTCTCTTATTTCATTAGAAAATAAAGTCAGTTAGTATCTTGGGTATACTACAGTATTTAAAACAATTATCTTGTTTTGATACATGTCTATTGATCTTTTCTCTTCCTTTTTATTCATAAATCTAAACTCTAATGCCTTCTTCAGCTCTTCTTTATTCTATGCTGTCATCCTCAGAGTTTGAGAGATATGCTGGAGAGCTCAAATATGTAGAATAATTGATATAATTAATATAATTGATTTTGCCTTATAGTTTCCGTAACCATGAGAAATGGTTGCAAAACTCTAAGAATTTTTTCAAGTATTTGCCATTTATTAGTAGTCAAAGCTTAAATGATTGATTGTTCTATAATATAAACTTGCAGAGGTCTTTTCAAACATTCAATTCTTTCTAGAATCAAATATGTGCTATTCCACCTTGTATTAACATCTTGAATTGGCATAAGTGGGCTTGCAAGTTGTGGATCCAAGTCTCTTTGTATTCTTTTAGGTTCATTACAGCTTAAAAACTGGAATGATTGAAATGTGTACAAATATTCCTACATTTCTTTATTGAATCACACTGTTCTTTGAGAAAATAAGGCATCTTTAATAAATTGGAGCTTATGAATAAAACAAGAAAAACTTATGTATCCTGCTAGATCAGTTCCAAGTTTCATGTTATATGCTCTATCTCGAAGGATCAAATGGATTATGTTAGGAGGAATTTCCCAATTATTTTTTCAAACTCGCTGGTAAGCCAGAGTGCAGTTAAAGAATAAATGTCATTTGAATTATTTAGCTCTCTATATATCTGTAGTAAATGATATCTGATCAGCCTTAGATAAGTTCTCGAATACTGCTGATCTCAATTTCCTGTTTGAAGTTGGTAACATTTTCTCTACAAAATATTTTCTACTAGGAATAAGATATTTTGGTTGAAGATGGCCAATAAGTTCTATGAATCCCTTGTCTTCTGTGACTGTGAATGGCTGGTTAATCATTGCGATAAAATTCATTATTTTCTGTGATTTGGGGTCATTGATATGCCAAATCTTTTTTGGGGAGAAACTCTCCTCAAAACTCACTTATTTCACGGCTTGGATATATTGCTCTTTTGTGGTTTCCCCTGTTCTAGAAAATACAACTCTCCCTTTCACTATTAAAATTTTTGGACTTCCAGATTTTCTCTTCAATGATGATTTTCCATATGATCATGAAGTGGCGTTGTACTAAATATAAGATATGTTGAAAGTTATATAAAAATATTTTTTTACATTTCTTTATAGTTTAAGGAAAGTTCACAAGGAATTCCGGCCGGAATTATTTTTGTGATTCCGGCTAATTCCGTTCGGCCGGAACTGAAAATTTCAGTTCCGGTACACCCCTAGTGCTGACCCCACCCCTCGTTCAACTATATTCTCTATGCCTCAATACTAGCACTTTCCCTCAGTGTTGGAAGCGCGCATATGTCCAACCTATTCCGAAAAATGATGCTGCTCTGATTCCTTCTAACTATCGCCCTATAGCTCTCTTGTATTCTTTTTAAGATCTTTGAAACCCTTCTCAACTCTCACTTCTTAGATCATCTGGAATCTCTTTCCCTTCTTTCTGATTACCAGTACGGCTTTCGGTGCTCGAGATTTACTGGCGATATACTTTCCTATTTAACAGATTTATGGTTTTCCGCCCTTAGGAACTACAGGAAGACTTGTGTGGTGGCGCTTGACATATCCAAAATTTGACGGGTATGGCGCGTCACTGCTCAAGCTCCCTCCTTTGGGTTTCCTTCTTCTCTGCTTACTTGCAATACAGCTTTCTTTCAAATCAAATCCATGTCAGCTGTTGTTGATGGAGCGCGGCTTCTTTTCTGTCAATAGTGGTGTTCCTCAGGGTTCTGTTTTATCTCCTACTTTATTCCTGCTTTTCATCAATGATCTTCTCACCTGCACTTCTAACTCTATCCACTCATATGTCGATGACTTGACCCTTCATTCTTCAACTCATATCAATTCTGCTCCCTCTTTTACTTCTAGAATTGCCTCTCGTTTTAATCTTTCCAATTCTATTATCGCTGATCTGGATAGAATTTCAGGGTTGGGTCGTCTCAAGCTTGTGAAATTTAATTCTTTAAAAACCCAACTTCTACAAATCTCTCTAAGACACTTAACTTTTCTATCTCTTTCACGGTTCTCCCGTCTCTCTATTGACAATATAAACATCCTTGGCCTTAACATAAACAAAAAATGTTTTGAAAACCTCAAATCACGGACAGTGGTTGGTAGGGCGGCCTCAAAAGAAACTAGGAGTTCTGTTTAGAGTGCGAGACTTTTTCCCTCTTCTCAGTTACCCACCTATACAAGGGTCTCATCCGCCCTTGTATGGAGTACTGCTCTCATATCTGTGGGGGACGGGGGCTCTGGTTTCATCCGGCTTTTGGATAGGGTCGAGTCAAAGGCCAAAAGACTTATAAACTGTCCTGTACTTTCTAGTTCACTTGACCCTTTATATTTGCGGCGCGATGTTGGTGCTTTATCTCCTTTTCCATATAGGTACTGTAAAGGCAAGTGCTCGAGGGAACTATCCATTTGCGTACCACCACCTTTACGACGCCCTCTTAGCACAAGGGGTGCTGTGTCGACGCCACATGAGTTTTGTGTTTATGTTAGTAACTCCAGACTGGTTGGCTGCGGTGCTTCTTTCCTCCTACCTCTGTTCTGTGGAATTCTCTTCTATCATCTGTGTTTTCCTACTAAATTTAATTTCCCTCACTTTAAAAGCCGTCTGTGCTTATCTGCGTTATTTGTGTTAGATGGATTTTGAGGCGTTCAACACCCACTCCTTGAATAGGGGTCTGCCCGTGAGCGTCGGTGACAACTGTAAAACATATAAATAAATAAAGGTTCTAATAAGGAATTCCTTCGCTAGCTGAAACCCCACAAGAATGGCACCTCCGACGGTGAACCACTTCTAGAATGCATTAAAATAGCATAACCGAGGAGCTTGCTCGCTTGAAAAAAAAAAAAAAAAAAAGACAGAAGTGGAAGAAGTGACGATGGTGGCTTTTCAGCAAATAAACCTACTGAAGATGAGGATTTGGATATGTTAGACTTTGATAAGTTCATGGCCGAAATTGCATTGACATCTCATTCACCTTCAAAGGAAATCACACCAGGGACCTCATTGAAAAAACTGAAGAGACAGTCATCAAGGAGCAAAGATAATTCAAATTTGCAGTCTGTGAAACAGGAGATGAGGCTTTACGAAAACATGAGATGCTGCCTACAGAAGAGAATCCTTTCATGTGGTGGCATGAAAATGGGCTAAGGTTTTCATTATTATCAGTGCTTGCAGGCAAATAATTATCAGCACCTCCTTCATCAGTCGAGAGAGAGCGTATTTATAGTGTAGGTTAGGTAGGAATTTAAACACCCCAAAAAGGAACAGTCTCTCGCCAGATACTAGTGAAGAAAGCTTAATGTTTTTGCATCACAATTTGTGAATTTTTGAATTTGAGTATTGAATATCTATCTTAACACATTGCCTGCCACGGGTAAATCGGTAAAACTTCTCCGGAGGCCACGTTAAGATTTTTGCATTTTTATATAGGTTATGATTAATGAAATCATATGGTAGCTGAAATTCGTAAAGGTACAAAGTATTTACTGAGATATTTAATTTTTATTGTTTTTTTTTTTTAATTTCACCAGCAGCCGTGTCTCTCATATATGTGCGACATTGGTCCATGTCACACACATGTGTGCGACAGACCCTGTCGCACATACATGTGTGACATCTATTTCCTAATGTTTTTTTATATTTCAGAGCTAAAATACGCAAACTTATAAATATTTCAGAGGTAAAATAAAAAAAAAAAAAAAAAAAAAAAAAAAAAAAGTGTACCACCACCTAACTGGCTCCCCGTGCCGGTACATGGATTCATATGCTTATGATATATATATATATATATATATATATATATATATATATATATATATATATATATATATATATATATATATATATATATATATATATATATATTTATCTCATATATATATATATATATATATATATATATATATATATATATATATATATATATATATATATATATTCCCATTTTCATATGAAACTAAACGTTAGGTAAAACTAGAACCGTAACACTGACGGCCACAAGACTTATACCAAAAGTTTCCTTAGCGGCCACGCTATCTTTTGAGCATATATAATTGCATGTATTGTCTCACAGATTTGTGCGACGAGGCCTCAAACGAAGTCACTGTGTCGCACAAATATGTGCGACGAGGCGGCAAATGAAATATCACGATCGCACATATATGTGCGACATGGCAGTCAAAGTGTTAAAGGAGTATTTTATTATGTCATGTTTGAGTAATAGCGTTTTTTTATTTTAACTTTTCGGCTGATTAATTGAGGTCTCTTCTTTCATTATTTTTATTCTTTATATTGTAGCTAGTTAAAGAATCTTCTTGTAAATTGTAATCATGTTAAAACATAAAAGCTAGTAGCTAAACTTTGTTAATACTTACTTGAAAATGGAAATGGAATATTTTTTAATAAACATAAACATAAAAAAGTTATTAATATTATATTTGCAATTATTATTCCTTAAAGATACTATTTTAATTTATAAAATAAATATACTTGGGCACAACCAAATATGAAATATAAAGGACTAAGTATTGTTTGTACTTTGTACAGGGAATGCAATCTTGAGTTGACTAGCTTAGTGCACAAATGTTCTATCTTATTACTGTATTTATTATATTAATTAAAGTATGCGGTATCGGTACCTAAAAATAGAATAGTATCTATATCGGTGTCTTTCTTATATTGATTATATCCCTTATATATATATATATATATATATATATATATATATATATATATATATATATATATATATATATATATATATATATATATATATATATATATATATATATATATATATATATATATATATATATATTTATATATATATATAATAATATATATATATATATATATACTAACTATATACTCTATATATATATATATATATATATATATATATATATATATATATATATATATACCCGGTATATATGTAATTTTCAGGTTTATATTCGAAATTCTAATATTGCCATAACATAATAATTGGAAATAATTATTATAACAAAAGTATTATATGCTGTCAAGTTCTTTATTTTATAAAAATTGCCCTAACTTATTTTGTTGTGTGTGGAGAACTTACATTTAAGACGCAACAATGTAGCTTGTCACCATTAGTTTGAAAGACTTATGAATTGTACTTTAAATGTAAAGTTGGGGAGTAGGATAAGTCCTGGGCTCCACATGTATGCTGCAATTCATGTTAGAATGAGAAACTGGTTAAAAGGAAAACGTAGCTATATGAAATTTGCTGTACCTATGATTTGGTGTGAACCGACAAATCACGTAATGGATTGTTACTTCTGTTTGACAAATGTGCAGGGGTTCTCTTCAAAATCCAAACATTGTATCCAGTATCCAAACCTACAAACCGCAATGCGTCCAGTTCCTCATTCAGATGATCTTAATGTACCTACACCTTCTGATGAATTTACTGTTGACTCAGATTATGACCCCTCCGATCATGACACAAGGTATCAAGATCCTGACTTTGAACCATCAACATCTATGACATGTTCACATCATGAAATCACACAGGAAGAGCTTAACGATCTTGTATGAGATCTAAAGCTCTCACATACAGACTCAGAATTGTTGGCTTCTAGGCTTCAGGGCTGGAATCTATTAGAGAAAGGTGTAAACATTAGTTCATTTAGAGGCAGATAGAGACAGTTTTGCAAATATTTTGCCCAGAAATATGGCATTGTATATTGCTGTGATGTGAATGGGCTATTTGGACAGGCATTGGGACATGAGCATAAACCAGCAGAGTGGCGCCTGTTTATTGATTCCTCCAAATGTAGTCTCAAGGCAGTGTTACTCCATATAGGTAATGTTTTTCCCGTCTGTTCCTGTAGCATATTCTACAAATACAAAGGAAACATATGAAATTATGAGTTCTATGCTTAACCTAGTTGAGTACGCAACATTTAAATGGCACATTGGTGGGGACCTAAAGGTCACTGGACTATTAACTAGGCATGCAACAGGGATACACTAATATGTTTTTAATTAGGAGGA
>JABUQX010105347.1:25000-30000 GCA_015478945.1 Trachelipus rathkii
AAAGATCCGCATCCGTGCTTTGCCCTGCGGATGTTGCGCAGATGTTTATTGTCGAGATTTGATAAAGAATTCTATAATAAAACTTAAGATGAATCTGAAAAAGAAAATGAAAATGAGTTGAAGGCAATTCAAAAACGGCTTGATATTCCATATCTTAATTAATGTTATCAAAGACATTCCAACTCGCTGGAATAGTACACTTCCTATGATGGAAAGAAGTATTGCTCAAAGAACCTCTTGCTTAGTACGCTAGTTCGTATTCCAAAGTTAACATTCTTATTAATGTGGAAAATGACATCATATCACAAACTGCATTAAGCTATTAAAACCATTTGAAGAAATACTACAAAAAAATCGCGCCTTTACAGCTTCTGTCTCCGATGTAATACCATTAATCTCAACGCTAAGGAAGCATTTTTGAACCATTTTCAAATGAAAATGATGACGGTTTAAAAAGAATGAAAGGTGTAATTAAACTAGAGCTGGAAAAACTCTTTGGTTCTCTGGAAACTAATGACCTTTATACTATTGCAACTTACTTAGATCCCCGTTATAAAGGCAAGTAAAATCGTCACTTTGTGTTGCAGTTGAAAATACTTCAATCCGAACAGTCTATAATTCGCCACCCATTAAAAAGAAAAAAAACGAAATCTACAGAACCAACACCTTCTACAAAGTATATCAATAAGTATTCACTGGGAAGAATTTCTACAGTCAGTAGTGATGAAAAGAAACACACACATTAATCAAAAGATGTAGTGCAAATGATTGAAAACTATCACCAAGAGAAACGATTAGATTCAAATGATGGAAAGTTAAGCAAAATGTTAACCCACGCTTAAGTAAACTTGCAAGGAAATACTAGGCCTGTCCTCAACTTATGTGTTTAAGTTCGAGATTTATTTAGCAATGCTGGGGCCTCTCAGCCCAGAAAAATTGATGTTTCTAAAGCCCAAACCTTCCTATATTGAATTTCAATACTAGTGCAAAAAGTATATAATTCATTGTAAAATCTCTTTCATTAAGGGCGAAGGTTGTGGAAGGAGGTTGGTTAGGTCCCTGGTAACACAATTATATTAATTAGATTGTGGCTAAAACTATATATATATATATATATTAATATATATATATATATATATATATATATATATATATATATAATATATTATAATATATATTATATATATTATATATATATAATATATATATATATTATATATATATATATATATATATAAATACAAGTAGATATATATATCAAACATCCGCATCCGCCATCCACATCCAAAAATAAATAATGGCAGCATCACAATATATATATATATATATATATATATATATATTTTATATATATATATATATATATATATTATATTATATATATGATATATACTTTATATTATAATATATAATATATATATATATATAATATATTATATATAATATAATATATATATTATATTATTATTATATTATTACAGACCTTATTCCCGCTTAAGCGGAGTGTGGTACGTGCAGCTTCCTATACATGTTTCTTCATCTCGCCCCTCACCCACCTCCTCCATTCCATTCTATCTCTCGCCAACACCCCTACCTTCCTCCACCTTCATCCCTCTCTCTTCCAGCATTTTCCTTATTCCATCCATCCACCTTCTTCTTTGTCTCCCCTTCCTCTTCTTCCTATCCCCTCCGCCTTCCAAACTCTCCTAACCACCCTCTGCTCCTCCATTCTCTCCAGATGTCCAAACCATCTTAACATTCCCTACTCTCCGCTCTTCTCACCAAACCATTCTTCCAATCACATCTCTCTCTATTACCCTATTCCTAATCCTCTCTCTTTTACTAACCCCACATACCGCTCTCAACCCTTTCATCTCAAACACTTCCAACTTCTTCTTGGACTAGCATTCAACCCCCATGTTTCACACCCATATAGTACCGCTGGAACACAAATTTTTTTCAAACATACTTATCTTAAGGTTATGTGATAAATCCCCCCCTTCCATAATTCTCTCAGACCACTCAATGCTCTCATTCTTTCTCCTACTCTGTGATCTTCTCTTCCTTCATCCCTCCTTTCCTTACCCAAATCCATCCCTAAATATCTGAAACCCTTTACTTCTTATACTACACCTTCTACTCTAATCTCTAACCCCATCCCCTCATTCTGTTTCCTCCTCCTCAAACACACTAACACTTTACTTTTACCTGGATTTATCTTAAGGACCCTTTTTGTCCACACACTTCTCTCAAACTCCTTCACCAAATACTACAGCCCTTCTGAATCCTTCGCCACCAAGGTAGTATCATCCGAAAATAGTATCATGTTCACTTCCCATCTTTCACCCCTATCCATCAATTCCACCCTCCTCCCCTCCCTCACCATTCCCCTGCAAACACTCTCCATAAATAAGTTGAAAAGCCACGGTATGGTGACATTACACATCCCTGTCTCAACCCTCTCTCCATCCAAACATCTCACTCTCCCCCCTAATACTCTCACACACATTCTGCTATTCCTCTATAAGGCCCTAATACCTTTACCTAATTTCCCCCCTACTCCATGTTCCTCCAGCACCCTCCATAATTCCCTCCTCTTCACTCTATCATATGCTTTCTCCAGATCTAAAAAAACCCCTACACTTTCCCTTTCCTTCTATACTTTCTCCACAAGCATCTTTATTGTAATACTTGATCCACACACCCCCTCCCTTCCTAAATCCTCCTTGTTTCTTCCCCCATCTCTCTTCCGTAAATCTTCTTACCCTCTCAATTTAGTATTCTCCCATACACTTTCCCTTTACTACACTCAAAAGACAAATACCTCTATTAATTACCACACTCCATCCTACCCCTTTCCACCTATACAGGGACCAAACAACCTCCTCCCAATTCCTGTGGAACTCTCCTTTCCTCCAACATAAATTATACAACCTGTACAGCCATTCCTCTACCCCTCTGCCTCCCATCTGTAACATTTCCATACTCACACCATCTAGACCCGTGGACTTTCCTTTTTTTCCTTTAGATAACGCCCTAATAATTTCTTCCATTTGTTTTTCCATATCTCCTTCCCGTCCCTCTTCCCCCCCCATCCCCACCTCTTGCAAATCCTCCTCATCTCTCCCACCCATTTCATTCAATAATCCTCTAAAATATTCCCCCCATCTTTTCCTCACCCTATCCTCCCTTCCAATCCATTCCCCATCCCCTCCCTTAACCCTCTCTCCTAACCCCTCCTTCTTCTTTCTTTTTTTATTTTCTAGAAATTGGAATATTTTTTATTTTATATATATATATATATATATATATATATATTATATTATTATATATACCGGAAGGGTGTATTGATTCTTCATAGTGGTGTTATGTCTTGTTAACTTGGGCATGGCATAGCTGTGAGAACCAATGCAGATGGGTCTTTTGTGTGAACCCTCCGACCCCCAGCACGTGTATGTGCATTTGTTATGCATTCGTGCATTAGCATTTACCACATGCACTTTCTTTCAACCTTCTTTCTTTCCCCTCATTTTTCATAATTTTCCATTCTTCAATCCACCCTCTTTATCACAGACATCCTTGACTACTCATATCCCTGTGTGTGGGGAGAAAGAATTGCCCACATCGTATGTCCTGCGTGTCGTAGGAGCCGACTAAGGGACGGTGATAGTTGGGTTGGCTGCCTACTACCATCTATTCTTGCCAGGAATGCTAACTGCAGAGCCTCGGAAGAAGCGTGATCGCTCGTAAATCGGCCTTTCTATCTTTTCGCCGAAACTGTAGAATCGTTTGGGTACATGAATGTCAGGGAAATAGATGTTGAGGAGAAGAGGAGAGAGGTGAATGGATGTATTTACAAAAGGCTACTTTGATCTGCTATTTGTGACTGAACAAAGTTGAAGGAAATGACAAAATTGCGTGGTATGATGTTTAATTTAAGAGTGCTGTTGTGTGAAAGAGAATGAGTTATGAATATTTGGTTATGCAGTTCTGAGCAGTGAGAAAATTTTTTGGATTGAGAGGGTAACCTGTGGTATGAAGCTATTGGTAGACTTTGATTTTGTGGTCCTAGAATTCTAATGTGTTTAAATTTAAGTTTTGAAAAAGGTCAAGGTATGTGTGTTTGTTGACGTATGGTCCATCTGAGGGAAACGTTGAAGAAGGAGTTACGATTTTTTGGAGATAATTCTGAATGAGTTCTGAGAATGGGTGTGAGTGGAGCTTCAGATTTGATAGTTTTGGCAGGACCTGAATGCGTTGGATAGTGTGATCAAAAAAAGGGATGTATAACAGGTAGTGGGGTGGCGGGAGAAATGAGAATGGTAGGAGGTGATTGATTGTCTGTGGAAGAAGAGAGGGTATGTGTGTAAGTAATACCTTTCTTTAAACACAAGAGTATCCATAAGTAACGAGTTGGTGAGTAGAGATGTAACGAAGTGAAAGTTGATTGATTAGTGTGGGTGAAGAAGGAGATTGTTGAAGTATGTGTTGGGATGTTAAATCAGTTAGGGTTTAGGAATGGGATTATCGTATCATTATGTTTGTTCTATGTAAAATTAAGTTATGGGGGCTTGATGGAGAGGAGGTATTACGAAAGGAAGTAGGCTAAAAAATTAAGAATGAGAAGTTTAAGTGAGCAAGATAATAAGATAAGTATGTAAGAGCGCTCGCCTAGTAAAATGGTGGAATGTGAACAGTTGATACTGAACAAATCTGGGGGGCAAATGAAGGAAGCAATTGTTAGTAGTGCAAAGGAAGGGTAATGTGGATGTGCTAAAGTAGGAATAAGAATGTTAACAGTGAATGGTGGAATGAAGAGGTGATGAAAGCGGTTAAAGGTAAAAAAGAAGGGTGGTTGAATGTACTAAAAGCAAATGATGAAGACTCAAAAGAAAGATGCTTGGAATTATATAATTAGGGAAAAAAGAATACTAAAAGTTATACGTAGGAGAAACAAGAGGTAAATGAAACAGTTGGAAGGAGGATGAATGGGACTTACC
>JABUQX010105347.1:35000-52500 GCA_015478945.1 Trachelipus rathkii
TGTCTAGATAACTTATCCGAGTTTATTGGATGGTAGGTACCACACTTTTTGAATAAATAGTCTTATAAATATAAAATATGATATTAATTAGACAGAAATAGAACTAAATATCTTGAATTTCAAATATTTTTAATAGCAATTGCTATATGTTTTCAAATAACTATAAGCTTACCTTTTGATATATACCAAATTGTGTTGGTTACGATTGGTTTCAATAATTTAGAGTTGGCAAAAATTATCCTGCTCTGAGTTAGAAGTTGATAACTTTAAGCTATCACATTACTGTTATAATATATTCCAAGTCATATGAAAGAATAAAAGATAAATTTTATTATTTAGTTCTACACCATATTAATATTATGGGAATATATAAAAACAATGAAATGGATCTTTTCAAAACCAAAGGAAGCAGGGAAAAGGTTTTTTTTTCTATTTATAAATTGAAAGGACTTATCAAGTCTTACACAATACAAAAACTGCAGCTTTAAATAAAATCACATTGTGCATATTTAACTCTTAACTGTTTATGTAGATCAGTTTAACAAAAGTTATATATACACTTGTTTAATATATTAATTAAGAGTTTTCATTGGAATAAAAAGTAGGCAGAAAATAATTTCCTAATCTTAAGTAATAATTTCAAAGGAAAAAAATGAAAGTAGTGAAACAAAGAAAAAATTAAAATGAAAAATAAGCAAACAACTGGAATGCATTTCAACATGTTTTAAAAATGTACAGATGGTAAAGTCAGAATAGTAGGTTTAAAAACTGAAAAGAGGAAAGGAAGATGTTGAAACATTGTTGTCATGTATCACCAATCATTCGCAGTCATCCATGTTAACATTAAACTACCATGCATTCAAAAAGTATAATTTGGGCCATATCAAGTAATTAAATTAAAAAATACAAATCATTACTATGTCTTTAAAAAGGTCTTCCACTTAGTATACAGGTGATATAAGCAGTTTGTTTTGCGTGACACAGAACTGAAATAAAGGATCAGCAGCAAACGCAAAATAAATGTCACATGACTCAGATTCTTCAACTCTGGTTGGTTGCACAATTTTGGTACTTAGAATGTTAATAAAAAACTAATAATTTTCTTTGTTAATTAGTTGTTGTTAACTTGTTATAACTTTTATGGTGCGATATATTCATGTATCTGTGTGCACCATTGTTGATTTTGAAAAAAATGATTAAATTTTTTTTAGTCTCATAATTTGAGAAATCGGAAGCAAGGATTGATATAAAAATAAATATAGTTTCAATTTTAATAAGACTCAGCTTATTCTTAGTTAATTTAATTTCCTTACAAATTTACATGGCTACAAGCAAGAAAAATTTATTTCCTAACTTTTTAATTTTTTAGAAAAAATTAAGTAAATTGCTTTATAATTATTAATATTACCAAATCAATGTAATGGTAAATTTATTATTTTTTGAGCAAAGAAAATAAAAGGGAAAATAGCAGCTTCCATAACAAAATTTAAAGATTTGTCTTAAATTCTTAAAAACCTAATAACTAATAGAGAACACCTCTAATTCTTTCATAACCCCACCCATATACAAATTGAATAACCAAGGAGACATAACACATCCTTGCCTCACTCCATTTATTCTTACACATGCTTCACTATCGTCATACATACTTTTGATTCCATTCAGAAGCTTACCACCAACACCATATATCACTAACACCTGCTATAGAGCTTCCCTATTAATCCTATCATACACCTGTTACAAATCCATAAAACCTAAATGCAATTTATTCTTCTTCTCTCTCATTTTCTCACTCATATGTTTCAGTGTAAAGATTTTATCTAGACATCCTCTATCACTTCTAAATGCATATTGTTCTTCATCAATCAGTCCCTTTGTCACTCGACGCATTCTTTCGATCAAAATACCAGCATATATCTTACCTACAATACTCAATAAACTAATTCTCCTATAATTCCTACAATTACCCTTATCCCCTTTACCTATATATAAGGGTACTATTACTGCTCTCCTCCAATCCCTCGAAACCATGCCCTCCATAAACGCTTTGCTACACAACTTCCGAATCCACTCAATCACCATCTCGAGTCCATTCTTGATCATTTCACTAGCAATTTCATCTATACCTGCAGATTTTTACAATTCTTAAGCTTTCTCACTCTACCCATTACCTCCTCTTTACTAATAACTTCATCCCCAAAATACCTATTCCTTCTTGCACCATCAAACCCACAGACATTCACTAACTGCCAATATTATGCAGATTTTCTAAGTGTTCCCTCCACACTCTCCCCCACATCCATTTCATCAGTTACGAAAGCACCATCCCTATTCATTGTCCTAAGCAGATTCCCCTTATTCCCACTCCAGAAGAGCTTCCTATACCTTTGTAAGTCCCCAATCATCCTCCTTCCAAACTGTTCATTTACCTCTTTTTTTTTCCTCCTACGTATGCATCTTTTAGTTTTTCTTTTTTCCTCCTTATATAATTCCAAACATCTTTCTTTTGTAACCTACCTTTCCAGTTGGTAAAAAGCTGTAAAAATGTAAAATTATGAATAAGATGATAAACTTCTATAGGGAGTTTGAGAGTTTTTGTGACAATTCATTATTCTCCTGCTGCACACTCTTAGTCAACTTATATGATATAAACATTTTGTCTTTTATGGAATAAACTGAGACGCAACCAGAGAGCTGAAAAGGCGCTGAAGATTGTTAAATTATGCAAAAAATTATGAAATTAATTTTAATTTGGCAAATTTTATTGTCATATTTAGAAGGAATAAATGTTTAAAAATTTTTTTATATCATTTGCTAGATATAGAGTTTTATATGTAATTATGATTTAGTACATGTAAGAATCAGAGCTTGGCAACCACAAATGCAAAATCATTATGACAGTGATAAATAGGAACTTATATACTGTATAATAAAGTGTATATTTATTAAATTGCAAAAAAATAGCAAAATATAACAGGTTTGTTTTATTGGTTAGGTTTATTATTGCAAACCCTGAAATAAACACTAACTAAGCTCTTCCAAGTCTAGTTCTGACCTTTGAATGAAATCACTCCAAACTTCAAAAACGTTCTTCAGTACCAACTGAGAATGCTACTGTTGTGAATAAAATTAGAACCATGTGAATGGAAGGCACTATGCTCTGTATGTAGTTTATGATGTCATTGAAAGAAGATTGACATATATCATTGGCTCATTTCATTGCATAATTTTCCTCTTCCCAATTTAGGTGATTTTCTCCTCCCTTTCGCAAATGTCAGTGCCACAAGGGGAAAGGAAAGTATGCGAGGATTTTTTTGACAGCAGGTAGTTATGTGAGACCTTTTTTGACTGCAGGCACTTTATCTTTGCCGCCACGTCTGCCACAACCTTAGGAGAATTTTAAGGGCATCGCTGCTTTGTATGCTGTAAGTGCGAAATACCTTGCTACTACCAAACCTAATTAGTATGAAGATTTTAGTACCTCAAAAATTTATGGAGAATAGTAGGCAGACAGTACAATATCTCGCCTCAACGCAAGGAAGACCTAACTGATAAACTCGGAAGAAAAGGAAAAAAATATGTTGATTTAATCGCATGTTTTAATCATTTTGATCTAATCATGCGCAACTCTGGTGTGCACATGAATTTATCTCTTGACAATGAGGATAGTTCGTCAGAGAAAATTAATTGGGAAGCCAACAAAGAAGAAAAGCAGCAACAAATTGATAACTTACTTTTTTTTTTATTTATTTTTTTTTTGTTTATTTTTTTTTTGTTTCTTTGTTCATTGATTATTCTTTAGAAAATGTGTTGAATACACAAATGTTAAATTACTCACCAAACTTAAAACAACATATGTAATGGCCAAGCAAGTACTCAAGAGTTGGTGCATACAATAATTCAACATAATAAATACTTCATATATTTAAAAAGGGCAAACTCTCTAAATAATTATGTATTTTAATGCTAGCTTGTATCTTAAAAACAATAACTTGTCATTATTCATGCAAAACGTAATATAAAATTACTTTACACTGCATAATCTCTGTTCTTTAAAGACTGCAATTCTCATATTTTATGGAATAGAAAACCCTCATCATTAAAAAGTCTTATTTGGCACTATTCATATTGGTCACAGTTTTGGATGCAATGATGCCAATGACTATTTAATAAATTGTTAATAGTATTTATTTAGCATATATACATTTAAGCATGATTTCTACCAATGCTTATGTTACATACAGTACATTTTAATTAACTTTTCATTAAATCTGGTAACAAAAAAGTTATGTATTATTCTTCATCAAATTAGGTAACATTAAGCTGAAGTTAATATATTTTTTATTAAATAGGGTAACATTAAACTGATAACTTTTACAGTTTATTTAATATTCTACATTATTTTTAATATTTTTTAGGTATGTGATGAACCACATGAAAGCAGTGACTGCAGTTACAGTGTTGCTACCACTCTTTTACTTAATTATACATCACACACCTTCTGTGCTCACTCATTTGGCAGTTTGTGTTCTCTCCTTTTGGTACCATTTTATAAGATTATCTTTGAACATCATTTGCAACTACAATTATATTGTAAGTTTATATATATATATATATTATATATAAATATATATATATAATAGTATTTATATTATATATATTGTTAGTTTATGAAATATGTAAACTTACAAAAAATTTGGAGGTTATATTCGTTTTCAGCGTACCGAAATACATAAGAAATAGTTCATGATATCCATTTAACAAAATTTTCTGTCGTCCAGTGTAGTGATGTACGCTGGGCAATTGCCCAGTGGGCAGGCATTTATAAAATGGGCATTTGTCAAGGCATTTCATTTGCCCATTTCATAAATGCTCGCCCAAAAACTGGGGCATTTATAAAATTATCAGTAAAGATGATTATTGACAGCATTTGAAAGAAAAAAAACCATTCAAAATATAGTTATTTTCATTTTTCGCATTTGTATTTATGTATTGTATTTGTATTTTATATATCGTCATCACACCGCCCTTCTCCCCAAACTGGGGTAAAAGTGCCAACATGTACCCGGAGCAGAAAAGTAGAGAAGAATATGACGCAAGTCCAAAAGAATAGCCCAGCCTTACCGGTCCCTTTATACCTTTTAGTGAAGAAATTACAGTCAGAAAATCCACCTTAGAGCTTCACAGGATCGCAACAGACCTCACCTGGCATCTCGTCAAACATTATAAACATTAAGAAATATAAGAACAGTAAGAAGCCACATGGGCTTATCAATACTGTCTCAGTCAACCAACAGAACGCAATTACCACACATGTTTCGGTGCAAATCCACAAAGCATCTAGGCGCTTGTCAATAACTTTTGCATAGTATACACAAAGTCTAAAACATGCTCATGCAAATCACAAAGAGTACCTAGGGCTTGTCAATAACTTACATAGTATACACAAAGTCTTACAACTAAAAGAAAAAAACATAGCTAAAGTACAGCCAACCACACTACCAAGCTTTATAACTTTATAGTAACTGCAGTTTAACTTTAACGAATACTTGTAAACTAAAAACCCGCTAATTTGGCTTTACTAAAATATACTATATACCATCAACTCTATACTATTTCTATTCTCTCTTTTAAATCTTTCTTCAATGTTGCATCTCGAGTCATACGTCACACCTCCTGTGCAAACTTCCAAATTTAAACAACCCTGTCTGCTGAACTGAATGCCTTTCTTACATCAAAGATGCATGCTTTCTTTTAATTTTCTTTACTCCATGAAAGCCGTATCCGTCCGTGCTCTACTAAGAAGATTTTATTGGTCTCCGTATTATATAATAGATGTAATATTTTGTAGACTTGTTCATATCCCCTCTTGAGAAATTGCCTTTCTAAAGAAAACATTCCTAACTCCTTCTGCTCTCCTCCATAGCTCTTACTATCAAACCCAGAAATCACTTTTGTGTCTCTACAATTGCGCTCTCTCTAGCATATCTAGTCCCTTTAAAATAAAGGATCCAAACTTGTCAAATACTCTAATACTGGCCTAAATGCTATTTTACAGTTTTCTTTATAACTTCCTTGCTCTTGTAAACATCATTACGATTTTATTATGCCCAGCATCTATTAGCCTTAATTTCTTGCTCCCAAACACTGATTAAGCTACTTTCAAATTGCTGTTTATAATCAACTAAAAATCTTTTTTCTTGGTGCCACAAGACTCAAGTCAATTCCCAGTCGCATCCGTAGTTAAAACTTTTATTTGAGGAACCTAGATGAAGAACCTTAACTATTAAATTCATTTGCCACTTATATGCCAACCCAAAAAGTTTATCAAGATCATTTGGAATCTTTATACATCCTTCACTTTCCTATCTGAGGTGGCCACTTTGGTATCAATCTGCAAAACTAGAACTGACATTTTAGTCCTTGGTCTAAATCATTATAAATAGGTATATGAGGAACAATAGTTACCCCAGCAATGAACCCTTTGGGACACCACTCTTCACTATTTCCCATAATGACATTGCCATTTAGTTGTACACACTGTTTTTCTATTCCACAACCACTCTTTAATCCAACCATGTACACTCCACCTATACACACTGCAATAACTTCTTCATCAAGGCTTATGCGGGGCCACATTTTTACCCCCTCACAAAACCCCGGATTTATTCTTTATTATGCACCTTTCCTCTCGCCTTTTCCAAACTCAAATTTTCTCTCCTCCAGGCATTCTTTAACTGACTCATCCACTTTTCTTCAGTCTCCCAGCCGGTCGATTCCAGCACACTAACCACATACATCCGCTTAAACGCACCGACTATCATCCATCCTATCAAATTGACAAACATCACAACGTACTTTATTTATTCGCACATTACACCACCTTTCTTCACACCACACAATCTCTAATATGTTCATTTCTCATTATCAATTCTTCTGGCTAACACGTTCCTAAGATTGTCCATGCTGAACACATTGTACTTAGATTCTATACCTCTTAATCCAGACATAGTCTCATTAGTCATTACTATACTTTAACACGGGTAACAACATACCCTCATTAAGAACCTAGCGTACACAAGACTTAGTCCCTTTACATCCACAAAAGATTGAATTGCTCCAGCACCTTCCAGCCATTCACAACTTTTCTTCTACAGTCTGCATCATCCATTCCCTTTTCATCCAAATATATACTATATGATTAACTTCAGACCCTTGTTCCAGTTGCTCACCATCTAACATGACTTTACACCGCGGACTCTCCTCACTTACTACCATAACCTTACTCTTATCTACATTTACTTTCAAACCTACTCCTTTTACAAACCCTGTCAAACAGCACTACCAATCCTCTCAAACTCATTTCAGATTCGCTAGACAAAATCAAATCATTTGCATACAATAAGTAAATCACCATCCACTCTCTTCCATTCTCCACCAATCTAACACTTTCCCCTGACACCTATACCTCAAATTTTTTCATGACCCAAATTAAATAACTAAGGAGACATAACATATCCATGCCTCATTCATCTATTAATATTAAACCGATCACTTTCAGCTCCATTTATTCTTACACATGCTTCTCTATCGTCATACATTCTTTTGATTCCATTCAGAAGCTTACCACAAACACCTTATATCACTAACACCTACCACAGAGCTTCAAAATTAATTATGTCATACGCCTGTTGCAAATCCTTAAAAAAATATATGAAATTTAGTCTTCTTCTCTCGCATTTTCTCAATCATTTGTTTCAATGTAAATATTTGATCCATACATCCTCTACCACCTTCTAAATGCACTTTGTTCTTCACCAATCAGCCCTTCATTCACTCGACTCCTCTTTCGGCCAAAATACCAGTTTATATCTTCTCTAACAACACTCAATAAGCTAATTCCCCTATACATTCCTACAGTTATAAGTATCCTTATACCTTATATTATGCTCTCCTCAATCCCTCGACACTATACCCTCCATAAACGCTTTGTTTACACAACTTTCCAATCCAAATCAATCACCCATCTCGCCTCCATTCTTGAACATAATTTTATCTATACCTGCAGATTTACCATTCTTCAACTTTCTCACTCTACCCATTAACTTCTTCCTTTCGAATACCTGCATCCCGAAATACTTATTCTCTTGTACCATTAAACCAACCACTTCACTATCATCTCTTCATCTAGTGCCAATGTTATGCAGATTTTTCGAAGTGCTCCTCCCACCTCACATTTCATTTCATCAGCTACGAAAGCAACCATCCTATTTATTTATCCTAATCAGACTTCCCCTTATTCTCATTCGTCCTTATATATAATATATATATATATATATATATATATATATATTATATATATAATATATATATATATATTTATATATATATATATATATATATATATATATATATATTATATATAATATATTATATTATATATTATATATATCTATACATATAATAATTTGGTTACGGTGCAGAATTTACATAACTTTACCAATCGTTTTTTAATAGCTTAAATGCCCTCTAAAGCCCAAATTGGACAAATGCCTAGATAAATGCCCAGGGCATTTGCCATTCCTTAGTGCCCGGCATTTACCATCTATATATATATTTATATAATATATATATATATATATATATACGGTATTAAGATAAGACATAATGAATATAGAGACAGGTAAAAAGCCACATGGGGCCTATGGAGACTGTCCCAGTCAAGCCACTGGGTTAAACATGCTCTGCCAATCCGTCAATGCATTATCGTTGTCAATGTATGGTAAGAAATCTATCCACCAATTGGCTTAGTCAAAACTAATGATATATAAATATGCTACCCAAACCATCCACATGCATTAATACTAAGTTATGGTCACACATGCCATCTAACATTAATAACTACTATAACTAAAAACCCGCAAATTTGGCTTCGTCAAGATATTATATGATACCCAACCCATCCATAAACGAATCTAACCCTTTCTTAATGTTGCAATCGAGTCACACTCAACCACCTCCTCTGGCAGACTATTCAAAATTTAACAACCTATTACTGAATGCATGCTTTCTTATCTCAAGGATGGCAAGCTTTCTCTTAATTTTCTTATTATGCCCCTGGTCACTATGAAGATGCTTAACTATGAAAAATTTATTGGTTCGTATGTATTATCAGAAGATGTAAATATTTTGTAGACTTGTTCATGTCCCCTCTGAGAAATGCCTTTCTACAGAAAACATCTCCTAACTCCTTCAGCTCTCCTCATAGCTCTTACCTCAAACCCAGAAACATCCTTGTTGCTCTACGTTTGCACTCTCTGCAGCATACATATCTAAGTCTTTTCTTTAAATAAGGGGCCCAAACTTGTGCACAATACTCTATTACTGGCTAACATAGCTATTATACAGTTTAACTTATTACTTCTTGCTCTTGTAAACAACATTGCGATTTATTATGCCCAGCATCTTATTAGGTTTATTTCTAGCTTCCAAACACTGATTAGTTACTTTCAATTACTGCTTATATCACACCTAAATCCTTTTTCTTGGTCACAGACTCAAGCCAATCCCATATCATAGTCTAAGTTAAAACTTTTATTTGAGTAACCGAAAAATGAAGAACCTTACACTTTTTACTATTAAAATTCAGTTACCACTTTATCTGCCCACCCAAGGTTTATCAAGATCATATTTGAATCTTTATGCCTCCTTCACTATTCCTAACTGAGGTGGGCACTTCGTATCATCTGCAAACTTAGAACCCTTGCATTTAAGTCCCTGGTCTAAAATCATTTATATATATGAGGAGCAAAAGTGGCCCAGCACTGACCCTGTGGGACACCACTCTTCACTATTTCCATGATGATTTTATTTCCCTTTAGTTCGTACACATACTGTTTTCTATCTTCGCCACCACTCTTTATCCAACCATGTACCCACTCCACCTATAGCACATTGCAATAACTTTTCATCAGCCTTATGTGGGGAACCTTATGAAAAGCTTTACTAAAGTCTAATATACAATATCAACTGGATCTCCTGTCAATGCAGTCAGTAATTAATTCCATAAATTCTAAAAGGTTTGTCTGAGATGACCTACCCTTTCTGAAACCATACTGGGAGTCATACCAATACCTTGTTATCTTCTACAAATATTCTTCTCTATTTGACCTTTCATTAACTTTCCAGAACCTTTTACAACCAGAGATATCTTCAGTACTGGCTTTTTTTTTTTTTTTTTTTTTTTTTTTTTTTTTACAGAACTTATTACCACCCACGGGCTGGGCCCTTTTCAAGGAGGGGGCAGTGAAATAAAATACGGAAGCCCACCCAAGCCAAGACCTACGCAAATCTTCCGTGTGTGCGCAGACGTGGGTTTTTAAAGAGAGGAAGATTAAATACAGTGGAAAAACAGAAGATGGCAAGGAGTTTCACAGACAGAGTGGCTGGAAAGAAGGAGGCACACAACGAACGAGTCTTGGATTTTCAATGCTCACGCAAAATGCATGCGAGAGCATGGCACCCCTTGTATTGCGAGGCCGACGCAATGGAGGGGGAATGCGAGTGGCCAACTCCTCTGAGCATCTACCGTTGTAGTAAATTTGAAAAGAGATAGTGCGCCAACGTCACGTCGCAAGATTAGAGGGTCAAGAAGAGTTAAGAAAGTAGGGGAATTAATTAGTCTCTTAGGCTTTAGACTCACTCTTCTCAATAGAAGGGTGGAGCCGGAGCCCCCCGCAGTGTTGAGAAGAGTACTCAAACAAGGGCGAATAAGGCCTTATAATACTGGAGTAGCTGTGCAGAAGAAAAAATTCCCGCAACCTGAACAGAACTCCAAGTTTCTTTGAGGCCACCTTAGCCCGTTGTGATATTGAGGTTTCAAGATAATTTTTTTGTTTTATGTTTCAGACCAAGATGTTTATGTTGTCACAGGTGAGACGTTAGAGAACCGTCAAAAAAATAGGAAAGTTAAGGTGGGATTTGTTTTTGAGAGGGAGATGGTAAGTGAAGTTGAGTTTTCAAGAGTTGAATTTCACAAGGTTTGTTGTGACCCCACCGGGAAATCCATCCAGGTCCGGCAAGAATAGAATAAGAAAGCTGAAGACGAAGGCAACTCTAGATTGCAAAAGAGGGAGCAGATTTGAATGAGTGAAAGAATGGAGAGTTGAGTCTCGGCATTAAGAGTGAAGAGTTAGAGTATGTTAGCGAGCTCGTTGATGAAAAGTAGCAATAAAGTTGGAGATAAAACAGAACTTGAGGAACACCACAATTACAGAAAAAGGAGAAGAAGTCGCTCCAATCAACCGAGTGGCTATGGAGCGATCGAAGAGAAAACTTGACAAGAGTAAGCAACAGGAGAAGGAGGAAACCCAAGGAAGGGAGCTTAGAGATAACGGCGCAAGCTATAACTCGATCAAAGCTTTTGATATATCGAGTGCCAACCACCCAAGACTCCCCATTAGTCCCCTAAGGCAGAAGACCATAAATAAGTAAGATAGGATAGTATGTCACCAGTTGACCTCGAGCGTCGAAAGCCTAACTGAATAATCTGAAAGAAGGGAATGAGACTCCCGATGATCCAGGAAATGAAGGGTTAACAAGAGTTTCAAAGATCTTAGATGTAATACAAGTTGAGAGCTATAGGACGATATTTTAGAAGGATCAGAGCGGCTGCCTTTTTCGGGATTGGGTGGACATATGCGCGCGCGTTTCCAGCATTGAGGAAATGTACTAGTATTAAGGCATAGAGAGAGAGTTGATCGAGACAGGGGCCATTCGGAAGCACACATCCCTCAGAAACGGGGAGGAATGCATCCGGGCCACTAGCCTTCCTGCCTCATAGATCTCAGAATTCCATACACCCGATCATGCGTATCACGGGAAGAAGGCATAGGAACCTGAGAGGAGAAGAAGCAGGAGGAGGGAGCCGGAAATCGTCCAGGGTAGAATTAGATGAAAAAAGGAGGCGAGAGATAGCCTTTTCAGTAGGAGAGTTAGCTACAGAACCGTCAGACGCGAATAAGTGGAGGAAAGGGCAGATTTACAAAAGTTATTAGAGATGTTTTTAGCAAGACGCGCCAGAAATTTTTATCGGTAGGGCAGAGCCAAGTAGGTTGTCGCACTTTCTTTTATGAAAGCGCGCTTAGCTGTCGAATAATAGCCCCTCTGCAACGATTCCGAGCAGAAGGAATTAGTAAAGAGTGAATAGGAGAACGAGAGTTTTTCCATGCCCGGTACGCAATGTCTCTCTCCTGATGGAGCGAGAACATTCCCCATCGAACCAATGGATTTTGTGGAGAAAAAGTTTAGTTGAAGCGGATGAACCCGGCTTCATACGCCTCGACGATTAACGGGCCCTACCTTTTCAGGCGGTTGAACGAAGCGTCCTCCGAGTCAAAGCAGATTCATTCCAAGCATAGTTTGCAAAGAAACGGACGCAACGCCCCATAAATTTTGCCCGATTAAAGTGCCAGAAAGTACTTTGGGGCATGTGGAGCTGCTGGAGAAGTTATAAAATTAAGAGCTACAAGATTGTGGATCAGAGTTACCGATAGAGGGAAAGATGGTGTATTTTACAACGAAAGGAGTAGTGGTGAAACATAACTCAATCAGGTGTTCAAGAATTGGTTCGGAGATCCGTTGGTTAGGTTCTTTAATTAACTGTTCAGATCGTTGAAATACTGAATGTTTGTGGCCCCCTCCCTCCTGCATCAGTAATGAGAGGAGCCCAACCTCAGTGTGATGAAGTTTGAATCACTAAATAGATGATCTCAGCATTTGGATGGAAGAAGTAACAGTCTCATGAGAGTAGTAAGATTTCCAAAAGGAGGTGAAAATCTGTTTCCAGTTAGGGTAGCAGTAGCAGAAACACAAGATAATGGTAGTTAGTAGGGAGATAAGATTTTAAGCCACAGAACATCAAATTTAGGAGATTCAAGATTCTCAGACGTGTTCAGGCGTGTTAAATGTTTATATAGCCAGACTCCACCATTTAGTTCTGAAATTAATAGAAAGGTTAATAGTTGGAGATATTAAGCTTTATTTGAAAAAGAATCCTGGCTAGTTGGTCTCAGACAGTAATAAAACGTTAGGTAGGAGAGTTAGCGAGGTGAATAATTCCACAGATTTCATGGTTAGCACGCAGGCCACGCACGTTGCCAAAGTCAATAGAGAACCCAGCCTACGCCCACCCCTACATCTTCTCTGTCCAGTCATTCAAACAGAAAGCCTCACAAACAAAACACACAATCGACCATACAAGCCCACCCAAAGAACCCTCTGAATTGCGCAACACAACAAACACACACACACACACACACACACAGATCACGTACAAAAAAATTAATAAACAAAGTAAAAAAAAAAAAACAAAACGCCTTACTAAAACCCCAAAAATAAAAATTATTAAAATTTAAGATTAAAAAATGACCACTAATCAGTAATCAGTAATCTGATATATATGTAAAGAAAATAAACATTAAACGTTAAAAATCCCACACGCTCTCGCACAGCTTACAACCTTACGAACGTAATGATCCCAATTCATTTAATTAAACTTTAAAAAAAGCTAAAAGCTGCATTAATGAATAAATTAAAATACGTAAAAAAACTTAAAAAGTTAAGAAGGTAAAACACTAAAAAAAACTTATCTCAAAATTTCGGCATGTTCGAAAGTTTAGGTTATGTTTCTTTCCATCTAAGTCTTCTTAGAAAGCGCTAATTCATGAGTATTTATAAATAATTAAAACCTCTAAACTAATATGACATTAAAATAATGATCACTTAAAGCAAAATTAAAAATTTAATACAAAATTAAAAAACAAACACAAACACACAGCCAGATCTTATACCAAAAATTTACTTCCCCTTCGAATTTCCAATCTTCTTACTACCTTTCTTATCAATAGGCACAACATATGCCATTTTCCAGTCATCGATCTGGTACCTCACCAAATGTTATAGATCGCTTAAAAATCAAATACAGTGGCCTTTGCAATTGTTTAATACCTTTCTTTAGAATTCTACCATATATCCATAATTCTACCATAAAGTTGGGTCAATATAATCTTATAAACGTTTTATATCTTTTACATCAAATCAATCTGTAAGTCTATTTGTTACATGCATACCAAGATCTATTAGTCTCCAAACTATTATCTAATCTTTCCTCAGTAAACACTGAAGCAAAATAGCATTGAAAATGTTGACCATTCCTTATCTGAACTCACTAATTTTCATCAATTTTAATTGGACCAATTGTCATATTTTACTTTAAAATTTGTAAAATCTCCAAAATTTCCTCAGTTCTAATTACAGTTCCTTATAAATTAATTTCAGCTCTCGCTTTGCCTTTCTTATTGATTGGTTAGGTTCATTTTCTTTTTCTATATTTTCTAAATGTTATCATCTTCCCTTTGAATATTTTAAAACATCTAGGCTTTTCATTAATTTTCTGTCTTATCTCTCTATTCCACCAAACGGTTTTCTCTTTGCCACCCTATTGGGTATCTTTAAAACATAACTGACTGAAATTCATTAAAATTTGCTTAAAATGTTCCCACATCATAAACAGTTTTGGTCTTTCAACTCTTTATCCAGTTAGTTGTACATAAGCTAGCATGTTCGAAATTTGGTAAATCGCCATTTCGGAAATCTAAGATCTTTTCTTATTAACTTGCAATTTGGGCCCAGATATTACATTCATATTAAATCTAATTATATTATGGTCACTAAGTCCTAAATTCTCCTCAACTAAATATATATATATATATATATTAATTTATATATATATATATATAATATATATATATATATATGATATATATTATATAATATATATATTATATATTATAATATATAATATATATATATATATATATAATATATATATTATATAATTATATATTTATATATATAGATATATATATATATTATATATATATAATATATATATATATATATATATTATATATATATATATATAATATATCTATAATAAAACTACCTTTTAACGTGCTTTATCCCCTATGCAGGGGGTAACACGGGGGGACCACAGGAAATCGAACTTTAAGGCTGGCTATCCCAAACCCATAACTTCCCTGAAATTTAAACTTTGAATATTTGTTTATAGTTTGAGTTTCTTAATTTTATTTAATAATAATAATAATAATAATAATAATAATAATAATAATAATAATAATAATAATAATAATAATAATAATAATAATAATAATAATAATAATAATAATAATAAAACCATTTATAGTAATAAGGATGAAGATGTCATTAGTTAGGGCCTAGTGCATAATAACTATTATTAATGGTAGTAATAGTGATTGTGATTGTGATGGTAATGATAATGGTAATAATAATAACCCCTCCTTGAATAGGGCTCTGCCCGTGAGTGGTGGTGACATTTGTAAAAGAAAAAACTACTAATAAAAGCAAGTTAAGAGTACATATTAATAAAAATGAAGAAAACATATTATTTCGTAAATTTTCCTTATCTTTTGTGATAGTTAAAAGCCCAAAAGTAGATCTATCCGAGGTAATACTACTACAGTGGTTGAAGGCCCTCAGAATAAATAGTAACTTTCTAATTGGACAAGGATATGATGGTGCAGCAGCAATGAAGGGAAGCTTTAGAGATCTTCAAGATGTGATATGGCGAAAATTTGTAGCGGTGTTGGATGTTCATTGTTATTAATATTTCTTAAATCTAGCCTTGGAACATCATGCAAGGTTATAACACATTAGAAACTGTATTGGCACATTGAAGACAACTGCCCACTATTTTAGGTCACCAAATTGGACAACTATTATATTATAAAAAAATAAAGAATTTCCTGGAGATAAAATGTGCATAACTAACGTGAGTGTGAAAACTAGTTGGGTGAAAAATCACAATGGATTGTTACAATTTTAGGCAAATCCTTATGAAATGGTAAAAAAAAAATATATTTGCCAACCCGTTTTCAAAATAATTGATATTTTGGGTGCTGTTACCCTTATTTGTTGATAGTTCAATACAATAAAAAATATTTTTCATTCACACTGGTTTCAACAAGGTGGTCAATTTTGTACCTTTGGGTAGGTAATATTTTCTGGGTCATAGGGGTTGGATTTAATTTCATTATCTCAGCTCTGCTAATTCATAAAACAAATTTTCAGGTGTTGATAATGTTAAGCAAATTGTAAAGTACAATTTTTGTAGTTAAACAATGAATATAAAACATATTTTTACAATTAATTTCTTTAAAATATTAGTCGAAATGTCTGAAAAAAAAAAATACTGGAATTTTTAACTAAAATTTATTTTTGTATATGATACAACATATTACATTACCACCTTCAAAGTACTTTCCTTTGGCTGTTAGAAACTTGCCAGCGCTCGTACCACTGTTCGAAACATCGCTGTAAGCCATCTTTTGTTACCTCTTTTAACTCACAACTCACGCATTAGAGCACTTTGAATTTCTTCTGCTGACTGAAATCGTCGTCCTTTTAACAATTCTTTCATGTGAGAGAAAAGATAAAAATCAGCTGGAGCCAAAATCTTGGGAGTAAGAAGGTTGAGAAGAACAGGTCCGTGGCTGTTGCGTCAGATATTCACAGCCAGTCATGAAAAAAACGATTTAAAATGGCCCCCGGGGGGGCCCCCCCCCGCTATTTCAATGGTGCATACCCAATTTTCGTTCCAAAGCTCAGGATGTTTGCCTCAGATTGCGTCACGAAGACAACGGAGAATATCATTGTACATATTTTGGTAACTGTACAACCCTGAAGTATTATCTCAAAGTGCACGAGACCTTTAATGTCAAAGAAGGCTTCCAGCATGACTCTCCCCTTTTGAGCGATCTGCTCGAACCTTTTACTTTCGTGGTGAACCCGGAGATTTTTTTCATTCAGAGGTCTGACGCTTCACTTGAAGTAGTACAGGTACACGCTCTCTAATCGCCATTTGTTCACCCTATTCAACATTTCCATTCCGCATCCACCATAAAGTGAACCCTCCACTTATGTAGGCTTTGCTCTTCACACTGCTTCCTGGGTGAGGCATCTTGTGACATGGTGGCTAGCACACGCGGTGTATGTTCAAGTCTTGTACGAGGATCGCGTGGCCAACTGCCATGAGAAATCCGACAATATTGATATCATCATCGATGGTTTGTCTACCTTCAGTTTCGATTACCTCCGTACTCTATCATGTGTCAATCATTATGGCGCTGTTGATGGTCTCCGCCCGGTCATCATCTTTTCAGGCGACTCCCGCCCTCTTAAAGCGCTCTATACACTCGTAACTCGGTTCGCGATCATGATTCATCACCCATACACCTCCTTTATCAAAATTGAATGTTTCTGTAAAGTTTTCCATAATTTGACATAGAATTTAATGTTTGCTCTCTGCTGAAAGTGGGCCATTCTTGATTAACATACTTTCCGACAACACACAACGACAGTGCCTCAAAGCAAACTAAATTGTAAACACGGACACATGTCA
>JABUQX010105347.1:60000-62500 GCA_015478945.1 Trachelipus rathkii
TGAATGAAATAGTCCGGCTGGTTAAGCGCGTTGTATAGTGGCGAGTGTGTTTGGAACCGACCGGCTGGGAGACCGCGAAGAAAAAGTGGATTGAGGTCAGTAAACGAATGTTTGAAGGAGAAAAATGTGAGTTTGGTAGAGGCCAGAAGAAAGGTGTATAACAGGAGTGATGGCGGGATTGTGGGGGGTAATGGTTGTGGCCCACCTGGGCCAAGGGATGAACCTACATTGACGAGATACCATACGTGAGTGTCGCTCGCTGTCCATGAAGCTTTAGGGTGATTTTCTGACTGCGAGAGTTCTCAACGCATTAATGGTACTGAGGGGGGTAGGCTGGGCTTTCTTTCGACTTATGTCATGTTTCTTCTACTGCTTTTCTTTTCCGATGCCGACACGCACCTTACTCCCATTTTGGGCAAATATATAAGGAAGATAAAGAAAAGAAAAAAAAGATATATATATATTATATATATATATAATATATAAAGGAGTCCTTTATATATATAATTATATATATATATATATAATATATATATATATATATATATATATATATATATATATATATATATATTATATATATATATATATATATATATTCCCAAAATCTTCTTCCACTAAGTCTTTAATCATAATTTTTAAAACTATGAAAATAGGTTCACTTGAAACGAGCGATTCCAGTGATATTTTTGACGTCTTAAAAATTTGCATTGGATGGCATGAAGATTCAAGCACATTGCCACGAGTATGTATTCTTTTGATATGTGCTAAGTGAAATATTTTTTTAATTTGGAAGATTTATTTTTGTATTTAATAATAATAATAATAATAATAATAATAATAATAATAATAATAATAATAATAATAATAATAATAATAATAATAATAATAATAATATAATAATAATAATAATATAATAATAATAATAATAATTTGTAATGGATGGGGTTATGAAAGAATTAGAGGTAGGGGTGGCAGGGGAAGGTGTTAGAATGATGGAGAATGGAAGAGAGGGGAGGGTGTCCTGCTTATTGTACGCAGATATTCCAGTTTGCTTGGTGAATCTGAAGAGAGTTTGAGAGGATTGATAGAGGGGTTTGGCAGGGTTTGCAAAAGGAGGGGTTTGAAAAGTAAATGTAGATAAGAGTAAGGTTATGGTAGTGAATGATGAGAGTCTGCAGTGTTAAGTCATGTCAGATGGTGAGCACTTTACCAAGTATCTGAGTTTAAATATTTAGGATATATGTTGATGAAAAGGGAACGGATGATAGCAGAATGTCGTAGGAAAGTTGTGAATGGTAGGAAGGTCTCCGCTGCAATTAAATCCTTGGTGGATGTGAAGGGACCAAGTCTTAACTGCTCTAAGGTTTTGCATGAGGGTATGTTACCTGTGTTAATGTATAGTAGTGAAGCTATGGTCTGGAATAAGAGTTAGATCTAAGGTACAAAGTGTTCAGCTGGACAATCTTAGGGGCTTTAGGTGTGAGATGAATTGATAAAATGAGCAATGAACGCATTAGGGAGTTGTGTGGTTTGAAGAAGGGCTTAAATGAGAGAAAAATGAAAGTACATTGAGATGGTTTGGTAATATGGAAAGGATTGATGATAGTCAGGTGGTTAAGCCAATTATATATAGTGGTGAGTTTGCTGGGAATCGACTGGCTGGGAGACCAAGAAAAAGTGGATTGAGTCCGTAAAGGAATGCCTAAAGGAGAAGAATGTGAATTTGGCAGAGGCGAGAAGAAAGGTGCATAATAAGGGTGAATGGCGGGGTTTTGTGAGGGTATGGTTGTGAGCTTTGCCCAAGGGATGAACCCTACATTGATGAGGTTCCACATTGAGGGTAAGTACATTCTCGTGAAGCCTCAGGGTGAATTTTTCTGATTGCGATGAGTATGCATCATGTTTTACTACTTCTCTGTTCCAGTGTATTCTATTCACCTCACCCTCAGTCTGGTGATAGGAGGAAGATAATAATAATAATAATAATAATAATATAATAATAATAATAATAATAATAATAATAATAATAATAATAAATTTTTATTTAGAACTACCATTTCTTATATTTTTCATGTTCAGCTACAAGAGATTGAAAGCAAACATTCTGATGAAGAAGAAACAAATACAAAATTAGAAACTACTATCAAACCACCAGAAACTGAGGAAGAAGAAGACGTATGTCATATATATATTATATATATAATATTATATATATATATATATAGTATATATAATATATATATATATATATATATATATATATATATATATATATATATTATATATATATATATATATATTATATACTATATATATATATATTTTATATATATATATATATATATATATATATATATTATATATAGGATATATATATATATATACTATATATATAATATATATATAATATATAACAGTATATATATATATATATATATATATATATATATATATATATATATATATATATTATATAATATATATATATAACTATATA
>JABUQX010105347.1:67500-76964 GCA_015478945.1 Trachelipus rathkii
GGTGCATACGCCTACAGGAGGATGGTGAGAAAGGTTTTAGATCGGTAAGTCAGGAAAGGTGGAATATATATTATATATATATATATATATATATATATATATATATATATTATAATATTATATATATATATATATATATATATATATATATATATTATATATATATATATAATTATATTATACACGATCACACTCCGGGCAGGGCCCCTTTTCAAAAGGAGGGGCAAAATAAAAATAAAGCAAAAAATATTACAAAATGAAAACAAAAATTAAAATAAATGGAAAGCAGACCCCCTGTCCCTTGCTGATGAATTCCCTCAGGCTGGCGCAGACCGCGGGACTCAAATAAAGGAAGATTGATATTGCAGGGAAGATAGAAGAAAAGGAGTTCCACAAAAACAGATGTGGCTGGAAAGGAGGCACCACAATGAGTGATCCTTGAGTGTCCAATTTTCACACAATTTTCATGAAGAGAACAATGCACCTCTTGTGTTTACGAGGCGACGCAGTGGTGGAGGAATGGGAGAGGTCAATTCTTCTCGAGCCTGCTTGTTTGTAATACCTATAAGAAAGAGATTGGGCATCAACAGAAGGTCGGCAGAGAAAGAGGGTAAAGGAGTCAGAAAAGTAGGGACAGTTTATAAGCCCTCTTAGCCTTGGCTTCACCTATCAAAAGGACGGTGAACGGATCCACCAAAATGTGGAGAACAGTATTCATACAGGGCGAATAGGACCCCTTAATATAAACTGGAATATCTGAGGCAGAAAAAAATTCACCGCGGTCGCTGAAGCAGAATTCCAGCTTCTTGAGGCCATTTTAGCAACCGCTGTGGGATATGAGGTCTCCAAGACAATTCACTATTTATGTTTAAGTCCAAGAATGTTTAATGGTTGTTACAGATGAGAATTAGCCGTCGAAGGGGTATGAAGTTGGGAGGTGTTTCGAGAGGGAGATATGAGGAAGTTGAGTTTTTCAAAGAGTTGAATTATCCACAAGAATGCGGGTTACCCACTGAGAAATCCGACCAGATCGGCAGATTGAAATCCGAAGCTGTAGGCGAGAAGGCAACTGTTAGATACAAACGAGAGAGCACAATTGAAATGAGTGGCAAGAATGGAGAGTTGAGTCATCGGCATAAGATGACCATATTATATATATATATATATAATAATATATATATATATATATATATATAATATAATATATATATAATATATATTATTATTATATATATATATATAATTATATATATATATATATATATATATATATATATAATATATATATATATATATATATATATAATTTTTTTAATTTTCTCACTTTGTGGTGTTTGTGTGTTTTCTTCTTTGGCGTACCCCCAAGTATCACTTTGCGTACCCCACTTTGGAGACCTCATTTGCTACGGTTTAAAGTAATACTTTGCTCTAGAAAAAAGAACATATACATATTACATAATAATTGTATATTATTTTAAATTGAAACATAATTAAGTAAATAAAAACCAATAAATAGAGATATTCACAATTTTATACCATTGTGAATGACCATAAATTAAGAATTACCATCTCTTATCTTAATGATTAACCGGGGGTATGAATGAATGTAATCCCCATTACATCCTTCCCCACTAAACTTGGGCCCCACCTCATTTTAAGTTTTTCACTTTAAGAGTGAAAAATAAAACTGAGGGTGGTTTGCAAGTTTATAGTAGGTTATATTATACGTTCGATCTCCTTTTTCATGGATAACAAAGAAGCCTCAAGTTCTTCCATGATTGTGAGTAGAAAGCAGAGTGGCGCAGCTTGCTAATATTACGGATAACCGAGTAATACTACTCACCGAAGTAGAAAGTCGATTAGGATGGGGTTTAGGGGATCTAATTATTACTTTGCGTTAAATAGTTAGTTAGATGTATATTTAATGATTAAGTTTATGAAAGAGGCCACCCAAAAAAGTTTCTCTTTTATGGTCGTTGCATGCAACTCCGGATCCTTCTTTGTTTAACCCCTTTTACTACGCAAAGCTTTTACTTGATTAATTTACACTTATAACTTTTATTAGAACCCATTCTTGGGCATTCTCTAATTTGTCCAGTTCCTTATACCTAAAGTATACCTAAAGAAAATAAAAACAAATATTAAGTTTAACACTGTCACATAAGATAAAAAGGGGGAAAAAAGGGGAGAAGGGAAATTCCACTACTGGGTGGAAACGGACACACGATCCTCTGAGTGTTGCTTTATTTTTCTTCTTTCTCTTCTCTTTCTTCTATAAATATTAACACACTTATACCTTTTTCCTCTCCTCCCACCTCTCCAACTTCCTCAACTCCTTCCCTCCACATGTCTCCTTAACCCTCCATCTTCAACTACCCTCCTTGTTGTCAGTGGGTCTGCCAATTGGTTCTTTGCTTCCACCCATCGAACATCTTTAATCAAACCCTCTTCTAGAGCTTGTTTGATATATGCAATATCTATTTGAAGTCTCATATTGCTTACTTTTGACGTGGAATGTATTCCGTCCACCAAGGTCTTAGAGTCAGAGTATATCCAGATGCCAAGGGGCTCAATCCCCATTACCTCCTCCCACCAAGCGTTTATGAGGATACCGGCTTCCATCCCTTCGATTAAACCTAGAGTCTCCGCTTCCATCGTAGATCTTGCTTTCCTTTTCTCCATTTTTGATTTCCAAAAAATTGGACTACTTTTTCCTGACTCATCTACCTGGCTCACAATATATCCGATTTGGGAACTCCCCGGGTCTTCATCGATCACCTTTCTCATAGACGCGTCCGTATAGACAACAATCTTTAATTTTCCCCGTGAGATTCTGAATCCGTATCTCCCAACTCTCATTTTTACTCTTCTCAATAATGCCTATGAGTT
This sequence comes from Trachelipus rathkii, assembly GCA_015478945.1. Classification (NCBI taxonomy): domain Eukaryota; kingdom Metazoa; phylum Arthropoda; class Malacostraca; order Isopoda; family Trachelipodidae; genus Trachelipus; species Trachelipus rathkii. The sequence continues at coordinate 70,390 of JABUQX010105347.1, forward strand.
TCCTCATATCCTCGGTAGTTCCACTTTTGCAGTATCTGCTCATATGACTCACTGGGTAAGCCAAATCTGGACGAGTGTGTTGACTTGCCCAGTTCATTTTTCCAATAAGGGATCTATACTTCGTCAATTCACTTTCTTGTAGTCGAGTGTTGCCTTTGTAGTCCTTCTTGTCAGGTATCTCTAGGTTCCTCACATACCCCGTTTGTGATAGTAGGATTCCTTCTTTATCCACCTTCACATCCACTCCGATATAACGGAACTCTCCCTCTTCTTCACCTCCCACTTTCAATCTATGTTTTAATCTATTTATTACTGACTGACAAAACTCTTCTGATCCTCCGTAGCAAAAATCGTCGACATGGGTACACATTATACCATACCTACGAGTTTCCCTTTTTCTCTCCAGTAGAACATCGTAGGTTCCAGTTTGCTCCTGATACCTCCCAAATCTTTTAGGATTGTAACCACACTCTCATACCACGTTCTGGCAGCATCTTTCAAACCGTAAACGGCTTTCCTTAGTTTCCATATACAGTCTTTTGTTTCTTCTTCTAAAGGGGGCCTAACCCACACATCTCTTTCAATTCTTTTCCCTTGGAGGTAAGCAGTCTTAATATCTATTGTTCTACACTCCCATCCATAAAAACACATGATGGTCATGCAAAATTTCATTATCTCTCCAGAGCACGTTGGGGCATCAGTCGCAAAAAGTCCCTCTTTTTCTTCGTATCCTCTCACCACCAATCGCGCTTTCCATATTTTTCTTCCATTTTTCATCTTTTGTCCGATTACCCATTTTAAGGAGAGTGTTTTTTGTCCCTTATTCTCTACCACCTCATAAACGTCATTTATTCTTCCAACTAGTTAATTCCTCTCTTTTTGCTTCTTCTATTTCTTCTTCTGGGAAGTTACCGTACCATCCTTCTGTGTTACCTCCACCTTCTATCTCCTCTCCGAACATATTTTCTTTTTCCTGCCCTGTTTCTTCCTCCTCCTGTATATTCTTATACTCCTTGAAATCTATCCATTGGGGTCTACCATCTTCAACATTTATGACGTTGAAACATTCATTATACTTTTTTCTGGTGGCTTTTCCAGCTCTACTGACTATTTGAAATATTCTTTTTTCTCCATTATCTTTTTTCTCACATATATACCTTTTTCCTTGTTTAAAAGTTTCTTTTTTCTTGGGAATCATGGGGATCTCTTCTCTTTCTTCTGTATCTTCTGTAATCTGTAGATCTTCTTCTACATTTTCTCCTTCATCTTCACTACTGGATTCGTCTTCTAAGTATTGTCTTGTAGGCCCCATCGCTCCTCCATCTTTATTCCCGTTTTCTCTGGATTGTTCCTCACCTACTTCTTCCTCATCCTCCCTGTGGGGTAATCTCCCTAGTCTCGTGATATGTACTCTATTAATTTCTCTAATAGTGCCTCCGTGTTTCACGACCACTGTTTTTCCTAATCTACCGACAACCTCCGCAGGTCCTCTCCATTCTCTTTCTCCTTCTCTTTTATAATATACCTCTTCTCCCGGTATCGCTAACTCAATATGGTGTTCCCTCACATTTTGTCGGAGTGCTCTTTTTATTTTTTCCTCAGATTCTTGTCTAATGTGTATTTCTCTGGCTTTATGAAGGCCTGTCAACACGTTCCTCAACATCGCACTCTCTTCTCCTTCCTCCAACGTTCCAACCCTTTCTTCTTCTCCCAATCTGGTAAGATTGGGTAAACCAGTGTTCCTGCCAAAAACAAGATGGTTAGGGGCAAACCCATTTGCATCGGACAGGCTATTTTTCGCTGCCACCGACCACATCAATCCTATTTCGAGATGGATCCCTTCTTCTCTTAACTTCCGTATAGAGTCCTTTAAGAGGCCTACCATTCTTTCACATAAACCGTTGCTAAAAGGACTCCTTGCTGCTGTGACTTTTTGTTTTATCCCGAATCTCTCTGTCATTTTCTTCATTTCCTCATTGGAGAATTCCAGTCCGTTGTCACTAAACAATTCTTTTGGGGCTCCAAATAAGCTGATCCATTTTTCCATAATTCTCTTTGTGATTTCTTCTGGTTTCTTGCTTTTTACCCAGCTTGCCTGGCAATAACGAGTTGCGCTGTCGATCATCACTAAAAAATTTTCTCCTTCTAACTCCCCCAGATCCATACAGACTACATCATTAAACACTCTTCCCAACGGAAGTCCAACGATCGGTCTAGCTGGAGTCTTTTTAAAACGGATGCATACATCACAATTTTCGTGCATGTCTTCTAGACTCTGTCGTATACTTCTTCTTTCACCTTCTTTTAAGGTATCTTTTTCAAATGCGTCCAGGATCAGTCTCCACAATTTTTCAATCCCAGGATGACCAAATTGTATGTGTAGTTTCCTTAACGCTTTCTTCCTGTTTAGAGAATTTCTCAAATCTTCTTTGGTGTTCTCTTGATACCAAACGAAATTTTTATTGAGTCCTTTTCTTAGTTGAATCATTAGATGTCCTTTCCTATTCTCCCGACATTTTACTCCTTTTTGTTGCAGAACTCCTATGTCTATTTCTTTTTTTCTCATGTCTATTCTCATGTCCATCCGTTTTATCGTCTCCTTTCCCACAAACCAAGGAATATCTCCCCTTACCACTTCAGTTCTCATGAAAAACTCATATCCACGGATGTTGCATGGTATGTTAATTGTCTTACAAACCTGATACTCTGTCTCACCAAATACATAGGTTCCTTGCTTCTCCTCCACTGTCTGCAACATTTCCTTTCTTTCTCTCCCAGACAAACTCCCTACTATTTGGCCTAGTCATCTCTCCCCAATAACTGATGTCTTACAACCAGTGTCAATCAAGGCCTCAAGATCATCATATGGCCCCGATGTTTTCTCTTCTTTTTCGTAACTACAGTAGACTTCTTTTTTCTCACTTCTTTCTCTCCCTTCATTCTGCCCGATATTTTTGTTCTTGAATCCTTCATTTCGAGGAGTTTCTGTCTTCATCCTCACTCCCTTACCTCTGTGAGGACACTTGAAGGCGAAATGGTATTCAGATCTACAAATCATGCATTTTTTGAACGACCCATCTGGATATGTAGGATTTTTTCTTTCAAGTTCAACCCTTTTTCTCTTTTTTCTTGATCTTTCTCACCAAACCAGCCACAAGTTTCTTCTTTCTTTTTTTCCTCTCCGATATTCATCTCATATAGAGTAATAAGAGCCATCTTGAAGTCCTTAAAGTTCCAGTCTCCTTTTCCGCAATACGATAGAGTAAGTTGTTTCTGTTCATTAGTAAGGTTTGCTGCCTCAACTACATGACAGCATCGTAAATCTTCCACCAGAAATCCACTACCGCAGACCAGGCAACATTCTCTCTCATGTATTTCATATCGTCCCATAAAATCTCTCATCCCTTCACCTTTATTCCTTTGTATTTTAAAATACTTACTTATTTTATCAAACTTATCTTGTGTCCTTTCCCTGCCGTATTGTTCATCCAATCGCTTAATTATAGCTTCTTTTCCTCCTACTGATTGTAAATCTTCCATAGAAATATCCTGCACAAATTTGAATGCCCTTTCTCCTAAACTTAACATAATTTCTACTGCTGGATATTCTACCTTCTTCCCTTCTGCAAGAAACCACAAATCTATGAGTTTTTTCCACATTCCATAGTCCTCACCTTCGTTCCCTTCCCATCGGGGACATGCTCTTTTTGTGGTTCTTCCTTTTTCCTTTCCTTCCGTTATACGTTCGATCTCCTTTTTCATGGATAACAATGAAGCCTCGAGTTCTTCCATGATTGTGAGTAGAAAGCAGAGTTGCGCAGCTTGATAAAATACAGATAACCGAGAAATACTACTCACCGAAGTAGAAAGTAGAATCGGATGGGGTTTAGGGGATCTAATTAGTTCTTTGCGTGAATTAGTTAATTAGATTTATATTTAATGATTAAGTTTATGAAAGAGGCCACCCAAAAAAGTTTCTCTTTTATGGTCGTTGCATGCAACTCTGGATCCTTCTTTGTTTAACCCCTTTTACTACGCAAAGCTTTTACTTGATTAATTTACACTTATAACTTTTATTAGAACCCATTCTTGGGCATTCTCTAATTTGTCCAGTTCCTTATACCTAAAGAAGAAAAAAATAACATTAAACTCAACACTGTCTTAAAAGATAAAAAAGGGGGAAAAAAGGGGAAGGGGAATTCCACTACTGGGTGGAAACGACACACGATCCTCTGAGTGTTGCTTGATGATATTCTTCTTCTTCTTCTTCTTCTTCTTCTTCTTCTTCTTCTTCTTCTTCTTCTTCTTCTTCTTCCTATAAATATTAAAATATATATATATATATATATATATATATATATATATATATATATATATATATATATATATATATATATATATATATATATATATATATATATATATATATATATATATATATGTGAAGGAGAGTTTCTCCTTCTGTGTTTTTTTTTTTTTTTAGGTAAATTGGTAAGTTGAAAGTGAAGCGTAAGTGCTGAAATCTTACATTTATTTAATATTATTAATATTATAATTATTGTTATTATTACATGTATTTAATCTGATGCTACTAAAGATTTTATATGTTTCAGAGAAATATGATTATGAATTTTTGAATATTAATATGATAGGTATATGTTTATGAATTTTTGTTTGTTTAATTATGATATTTGTGATGAGACTAATGAGAAGGAGTTTAAGATATTTATCAACGTCAGTATAAATCCTTTTACGGAATCTGAAGTTTTGTGAGAAAACAATAGCAGCGGAATCGCTCAGGTAATTGTCTTATCCAATCTATATCCAAGTTAAAACTAAAGTACTTTATAAATTTAAAATAATACAATAAAAATACCTTTTAATGAAATTAAAGCATCATTTAAATCATTATTCATATGAAAAGAAAATAAAATATAAGAATAAAAATATGCGAGTGGCACACACATGGAATAATGATGTTGTGTGAAGTGAGAGTGATGATTCTCGAAGAGTATAAGGAGGGATATTATTATGCTGAGATGATTTATATAAGGTAGAGGTGTGCTATCTCTAATCATAAGACTTATCAAGAATGTACAGATATATAGAGAATCTAGAGAGAGCACGCCATTCCAATTAGATATAAGCCGGCTGGGTAATCAGATATATACTCTCAGACATCAAGGTTTTGATCAGCAAGATGAGAGATAAAATTAAATGCAGCTGGGATCTGATCCGTTATCATTGTGGAGGTTACTAGTATATTCGATGCTTATCCTTACGGTTTAAAAATTAACTCGCTGAATATTGAGAGTGGTGGCCATTCTAGATTCATCATAAAACAGGAGGTATAGTGTTATAATGAGAACATATAAGATATTATTATATCTGCAGATAGACGATAAAGATACTTTACGGAATAAGAATAAGGATGACCACACAAAACGCTCACACATGACTTTATCATAATAGGATAGGAACTTACTGTTAAATTAACTTAAAAGAAAACGTTTTACTGTATAAAGGATATACTAATTTTTACTAACTAATATAAATATCGCAACTGTGATCTATTGTTTATAGGTGTGCGGCTATGTGATATTCTGACGAGGATCGCCATTATGTAGTGGGCCTCGAAATCTAAATATCTATTTTTGTAAAACCAATTATTAAACTTACTTAAATTGAATAAGATTTTTTCGTCGATAATAATATAGAAAATACTAATGCAAATGTGTGCCTTAAATTTATGTATATAAGTACTTTTGTTATTCACACTGTTGTGACTATTCTGTTAGACTACTAAATCTTTTGTTGTCTCGTCACTTAGTAGTGACCAAGTAATTTTCTGTTGTCTGCCTACTAAGTACAGATCTTTTGTTTCGTCACTTCATAGTGACCCAGTAATTTTTTCTGTTATTTACCTATAAGTAAATATCTTTTGATATCTTGTCACCTAGTAGTGTCTTCATAACTATTCTTGTATATAAAGTTTTCTAATTAAATACTACTTTACAAATTTCTTTTCTTCTCCTTTTTATATACATTTTTTACATTTCTACGTATGTGATGAAAGTGATTAATATATAGAACCAAACCGCTTCGAACCCAATCACAACCTGTAAGCATTCTCAGTGGATAGGCCTTTCCGGGTCCTCACAGACATTTGCGACTTGGATTAGAAAAAGTATTCTGATGCTACTTGCTTCTTATGTTGGAACTGCTGTGAACAACATTTCCAAGAGTGATAGCTATCCGAGGTAAATTATTACAATATTCGTACATTTAAGGTTCTAATACAAATTTTATTTCAGTACTTTTTATTTTTCGTCTTGGTTTTTCATCTAGAGTAAAGAAAGGAGGGTAACTCTACAAACTGGGTTTCTTTAAAGACTTTCTTCGTCAGATTCTTCTTCCCAGTCTGTTACCCTCCGTTACATATACACAAATATTATTTGGCGCCCGAACAGGGACCTGAAAAGGTTCCTGCTCACTGCGTTGCGCCGGGTTGTGACGGTTCACATCCTATACATTACAACGGTTTACACTTCGTTTTCGTTTTTCTAAGTTCAAAA
>JABUQX010105348.1:0-2500 GCA_015478945.1 Trachelipus rathkii
ATTCTTTTCCCTGTAGCTATTGTAGTTTTGAGATATGAGATAATAAGTAAAAAGAAATTTTTTGTGTTACATAGTAAGTACATTCTTTCCCTATATATATATATTATATATTAATATATATTATATATATACTATATATTATATATATATATATTCTATATCTATATATATATATATATATATATATATATATAATATATATATATATAATATTATATAATATATATATTATTATAATATATATATATATATATATATATTATATCTAAATATATATATATATATATATATATATATATATATATATATAATATATATATAATATTATATATATATATATATATATACTATATTATATATCTATATATATATATATATATATATAATAATATATTATATATATATAATATATATATATATATATTATTATATAATATATATATATATATATATATCATATATATATTTATAATATATAGGGGAGAGTTTTACCTTCCAAGAATTCGCTAACATGATCTACATTAAAATATTCTTTTCCTTGCCTTTGACAAAGCAAAGTCACCGATGATGTCATAAAATGATAAACTGCGTAGCTTGTCACTTTCTATGCACATGAGGCTCAGGTAACATAATTTAGTTTGAGACATTGTAGTTCTAAATTCATTTTTTATCCTCGTCATTTGGGAAAAGGATCTTTCTCCATGGCAATTTGTAATCATCATACAAAGGAACATTCTCAGAATTGATTCTACATTAGGGAATGCTGATTGGACATGATCATTAAATATTATGTCGTACAGATCCTGATGTGTCAGATTATCATGTTCATGGTTTTGACAATGTTTAACATATTTATGAAAGTGCTTGAGTTCTCCAGCAAAGTTCATGTCCACATCTTCAGGATATGTTTGATTTAATGTATTAACTCCTTCTCGTAAGATTCCTAAGATTCATCGAATCTGTAATTGATATATAGCATACTTATTAATTTATAATAACATTTCTTGCATACCCTTATATTTGCCAGACATATTGGCAGCATTATCGTATGACTGGCCTCGACACTTACTAAAATCTATTTCACATTCATTTGTAAGGTAATCATGCACCATCTTAGCCATACTTTCCCCAGTATGGCTACTCATCTCTAGGAAGGTTAGAAAACGTTCAATAGGGAGCCCATTATCCTGTGCGACATACCTTACAATAACAGTGAGCTGATCTACATGGGACAGGTCTGGAGTGGAATCTACAGATAAACTGAAGTATCCTGCTGTTTTTAAATCATCCAAAATTGATTTTCTTACTTTAATTGCCATCATTTGGATAAATTCATCACATATTGTTTTAGAAAGATAGGATGTAACACCTGATCCTCTATTTCCAAATTCTTTTATATGATTTGCTATAAATAATCCGGCCCTGACTACGCTCACACAATGAATATATTTTTGAATTCAGGAGACAAAAGATACTTATAATATGTATATATATACTTATAAACATACTTATAAAGTAAAAAAAAAATTAAATAATCATTTATTGAAAAAAAAAAGAGGCAGCATCATTGGTACGTTTGGCTGCTTTGGCAAGGTAAATCAGAAAAAAATCTTACGATCGCTGGCAGCAAACTGTGTGTGTGTGTGTGTGTGGGGTGTGTGTGTGTGAGAGGGAGAGAGAGTATTTTTAGGGTTTCTTAATTCCTAATTGATATATATATATATATATATATATATATATATATATATATATATATATATATATATATATATATATATATATATATATATATATATATATATATATATATATATATATATATATATATATATATATATATATATATATATTGCCCGTAGGGTTTATTAACTTTATTTTATATATTTTTCTTTTATTTTATCGTTTCGTATCTAAATTTTTTGGGCCCCCTATACCTCGGGGCCCTAAGCTATAGCTTTTTTAGCTTATAGGTAAATCCGGCCCTGCCATCGGCTCGTCCCCTTACTGGAATATATGATTTTTAGGGGGCATTCGAAAAGCGCGAGTCGATCCGCAGAATTTTTCTACTGTTAACTTTTCTCCTGAAACGGAAACTGGACTTTTGGCCATATATATATATATAATATAGTATATCATAATATATATATTATATATAATATATATATATTATATATATATAATATATATATATATTATATATATATATATATATTATATATATATATATATATATAAGCCAACCAAACTCTCTCTCTCTCTTTAGATCAAAAGAGAGTAATTAGATTATATGAGATAAATTGAATGTATAATGAAAGCTTCTCGAGTAATTAAAATCTTTATTTATTGCATTTCTATAGCACTCTAGAATATAAGTTATCATAGATTCAAAAATATTGCTTGATTCTTTTTGCCCGCAAATAAATAAAAAAAAAAATTAAATTTGAAAAAACGTTTATTACCAAACTAGTATCTTTACACTTAATATTTCTGATTAGAATTG
>JABUQX010105348.1:5000-10000 GCA_015478945.1 Trachelipus rathkii
TTAATATATATATATAGTATATATATAATATATTAATATATATATATATATATATATATATATGATATATATATTATATATATATATAGATATATAATATATATTATATATATATATATATATATATATAGAGAGAGAGAGAGAGAGAGAGAGAAAGCTTACTATGTTGTGAAGCCAGAAATTGTTTAGTTTTGTTGTAAGATATACTGCACATGACTTACATCTAAAATTAAATTTGGAAATTCAACAAAACTGACATTTTCACTAATTAATTCAGTACTTAAGACAACAACCAACTTTAAACTAAAAACTAATATGATGATTAATACAAAAAACTGATATTTTCACTAATTAATTTAGTGCTTCAGACAACAACCATAACTTGAAACTAAAACTAAATGACTGAGTGTGACTCAAGCCATTAAGCCATTAGGTGCGACTCAAAAGCCAATCGACTGACTGTGAAAGCAAATCCAGTGACTCTGCTTCGCTGGACAAACATACGCACAAACCTGCATCAAAAACTGCATTCATGCCAGTAGCTATGCAGCAATCTGACCACTTACACCTTTTTCTCGAAAAGTATTAGAGCTATCGCTTTAAAACTTGATATATGTTCTATGTAGGTGTTAAGCTCGTTACAGGCGAGTTTTCAAGTCGCTAGGATGTATATAGGGGGTACCTCCCCCTGAGAGCGTAGCTGAAATAATTGGTAACGCGTTTGACGTTCATTTCCGTAAAGATTAGGCTAACGGATCCTCAATCGATCATGATGACGTAATCTCGTCGTAGATGAGATTACGTCCCCCCTACGTCCCGCCGTAAGGGGGGACGCTGCCCCCTAAAAATCGAAAATGTTCGTAGAAGGTTGAAATTTGGATAGTGTATAGAAGAAGGAGAAAGGAGTCTGAATCTGTAGAGTTTGAATTGGCACCGGCACCGGCACCGGTGCTGGCTCAGGTGCGGTGCTGGGATAGTAAATATTTGTATAATATTACAATAGTGGTGTTAAAATATATGTTCATATCATAGATCTCGACTATGGGTGTTTGAGGCTCCCTCACAGCGACGCGGGTTGTGTCAACAGGCCCCGGGTCGGCGCGTCCGCCGGCGCGATCCAACGCGAAACGCCCGCTCGCCCGCAGGCGCGATCCGGCATGAAACCGTGCGAGAACGCAAACGTGTTCTGTTTTCTTTTAATAAAATTTATTATTTTTTAGCTTTTACGAGTGAGCTTTTGTTTTCAACTTAAATTTATTTTGAAATTTTTTTTTTTTTAATTTTTTTTTTTAAATTTATTTCTGTTTTTAGTAAAAAAAAATTATGCTTTTTATGTTTATAACGTAAAAATTTGCGTTTTTACATACCCTAAAGCAGTAAATCAATAAATCAAACCACCATCCAACCACCCTTCTAACCATCCGTGATCTATTGATCTATTGATCTATTGATCTATTGTTCTATTGATTCAAGTCATATTTTTTAGTAAAACTGTTATGTTTTACACGCCCTAAAACAGTAAATCAGTAAATCAAACCACTATCCAACCACCCTCCTTGCCTATTATGATCTATTGATCTATTGATCTATTGATCTATTGATCTATTGATTCAAGTCATATTTTTTACTAAAATTGTTGTGTTTTGCATACCCTAAAGCAGTAAATCAGTAAATCAGTAAATCAAACTACCCTCCTCACCCTTTTCGTGATCTATTGATCTATTGATCTATTGATCTATTAATCTATTGATCTATTGATTCAAGTCAAATTTTTTTTCTTCTAAAATTGTAGTGTTTTACATACCATAAACCAGTAAACCAGTAAATCAGTAAATCAAACTACCCTCCCCACCACCCTCCTACCCTGCTATGATCTATTGATCTATTGATTCAAGTCATGTTTTTTGATAAAATTGTCCTGTTTTACAGACCCTAAAACAATAAATCAGTAAATCAGTAAATCAAGCTGTCCTTCACTCCACCCTCCTTCCCATCCAGGATCTATTGATCTATTGATCTAGTGAACCATTTATAACATAATTGCAAACCTTTTCTTATTCATTAGTTTTCAGGTGTCCTAGAATGAACGTTGGTAAATTTATGTTCCGAGCTCCTGCTACATGTCTTGTGTCTGGTACTACAGGATGCGGGTAAACCTTTCTGTTATTAAGCATTTTAAAAGAGGTCGAGATTTTCGAAACAACAACCTGTTAAAAATACATATGGTGCACAGTTGTTGCAAGAAAGGTTTAAGATTACAAAAGATGTAATTCATTTCCGAAGGTTATATGACATAAAAGCTCTTCAATGTTTACCATCATAAAATTATAATCCTTGACGATTTGATGCATAAATTGAATGAGGATATAGCGAAACTTTCACAGTTTAATCTCATCATTTAAAACATCACAGTATTTTTTTATAACGCAGAATATCTTTCATCAGAATAAGTATATGCCTGATGTGTCGTTAAATCACACGTAAATCTAATCTTGTTCGGGCAAAGAAGGGATATGATCAGGTCATGTTGTGGCTACCAAAGTTTCTACTCATCGAAAAAGAAGTTCTAAAGTATATAAAGAAGTTTACATCTATACCTCACGGTTTATTTACTCTGCGAGCTTCATCCTAAGAACACGCATAGAGTGTTATTGCGTACAAATATCTTACCTAACGAGATTGAGACAGTACATACTTGAATAATGAGTACTCTAGTAGCGGATTATTTACCTCTTATGAGAAATTTAAAAACCTGAAACCTTCTGAAAACGTAAACTGATTTGTGAAGATGAAAAATTTATACAATGTATAGCAGAAGATGGCCTAAATCTTATAAAAGGAAATGTTCTTTTAAACAGACCTCAGAAGAAAGTTGCGTCGTCATAGAAACATCATTAAAAAAAACTGTCTTGCTGTAACGTAGAAAACTTAAATAAAAAAGAAGCTATTACAGAAAGGTGGAGGTGTGTTCCTACCTTTACTTTTTTTCCTGTTATAGCCCCTTGATACCAAGTAGCTTGCTCAATGATGAAGAAGGTAGTGGGTTTTACCCTACAGCGATTACGAGAAGATGAAATATAATACAGGAACCCTACAGAATCAACACCAAAACAACAACAACAACAACAGGCACTGCCATGACAACAAACGACAACAAAAACAAAAGCAACAACAACAGCAACAACAAAAACAACAACAACAACAAACAAACAACAACAGCAACAAAACAACAACAACAACAACGAAACCTCAATCAAACCATCAGCTGCAACAGATCGGGTATAACCCTTATGACCTTGACTCAACAGCAACCTTTGAGTTTATATGATCCGAAAGTTGAACAGATAAATAATTACGAGAAGGAACTGTATCAAATATTAAACTCTGATGTTAACATTCATGAAAAAAGAATCCTATATCAAAATGCTATGCAAAAATTAGTAGATCTAAAAGTTTAATTAAATTCACCTAAGAAAATTCAGCTCTAGCACAGACACTAAGATGAGGTGAAAAGAGAAAGATAATTTTACATGTACTTCGAGGGAAAGCTTTTACAATGAGAATAAGAAAACAGGTTTAGCTCTATATAATATTTTAAAAGATCAGATTACATGGAATGAGCTCGGTCAAATCATTATTGATGGAGAAACAATAGCTGGTTCGAATATTGTTGACTTGATATCCGATCTCTAGCGTGATTGGAAGAAGGCTCCTGTGACAGGATGGAGCAGGATCAAACAAGAACATCAGACTATTAATTTTCCGAGAACTTTAATCCAGAATAAACAAAGATTAGCGGATCTGGATAATATTCCAATGTCTCCTAGACCAGATGCGAGTCCTTCTGGTACTTCTTAAGCAATCGGACAGGTTAAAGTTGATAAGCAGAAACACATTACGCTCAAATGCAGCTAGAATAAGGAAAAAACCATACATCGCTTCAAAATGGATTAGTAGTTCCTAATTATTTATTGTAATTTTTATGTGATTGTATTGTTTGTAATTTAAAATAATATATATAAGCTATGTTATCTTTCTGTATACATCTGTTATTTAGATCGGAGATAAGGATAAACGACTATCTTAACAAAATCGGTGCTGTGTATGAAGAAAAATATTAGGAGAATAGCATGTGCAAATTCTTTCCCGGATCCAAAAAACTGTTCGAAATTAAACTAAACACATGCAGAAACCAAGGCACACACACACACACACACACACACACACACACACACACACACACACACACACACACACACACACACACACACACATGTATTATAACAGCCAAACATGTATTATAGCTTGATAGCAATAAAGATTCTGTTTTGGTCTGTAAAATATATAAAAATAAAAGTATTCTTGAGAACAAAAAGTGGAAAAGTTTTTGAAAAAATCTCATTTGCGATTTTCTTTTCTAAATCATTTCTTTATTTTTTTGCTAAAATAATAATAATAAAAATAATAATAGGTAAAATGATATATATATATAAATATATATTATATATATATATATATATATATATTATATATATATTATACTATATATATATATATATATTATAATATATATATATATATTATATATAATATATATATATATATATATTAATAAATAAAAATTATTAAACAAGAATTACCTTTTAATGGTAAAAAAAATAATGCCTAATAATTTTATCTTAACTCTCGAAGCATTTTTTAGAAAGTTGAGAATCTTTCTAAATAACAAGTTAAGATCGATATCTGTTTTTATTTCATAGAAATGCAAAATCATTTGTTAGCCTTATACAAGGGGGAGATATTTTTAGACGAATTTTGCAAACTATATATATATATATATAATATATATATTATATATTATATATATATATATATATATATATATATATATATATATATATATATTATATATTTATATATATATTTTTAATCGACTGAAATCTCTAATGAGGTCATTTGATTAAGAATTAGGTCCTTCATTGTGAAGTTTTCTTACTGTG
>JABUQX010105348.1:15000-22500 GCA_015478945.1 Trachelipus rathkii
AATAGATATTATAATTAATATAAATTAATAATAATATAAAATCACCCGAGACTAAAAATGAGAGGGAAGAGTGACAACTAACCTTTTCGTAATCTTGTAGAGTTTCTTGCGCTGATTAGAAATAGGTCCTTTCTATGGGGTTCGGAAAGCGGTTACCTCTTCACCTCCTTTGTAGATTTTAGTTCTGGGTGTGATTTGGAAATCCTGTCAACAATGACACTTCCATCTTGCACATTGCAGTTTCCACGTTGAATTATATCCGATATTCGTCATATATGAAAAAGGAATATATAAGGATTAATAAATAATCTCAAATTAAAACAACCATTCAATTTAAATCGTTACAATACACACCAATTAGATTAAAGTAGCTGTAATAAAAGCCACTATTAAATTCCAATGTTGCTGATATGTTGAATATAGATTGAAAGGGAGCCGGCTTGAAATTAAATCTTATCTACACAAGCTTCATGAATTTTGCGGCAGCTAATGTAGTCACGTCCTTTTCTCACGAATTATATAAAAAGAGAGCTAAGAATATATCCAACTTCTTTCGATTAGCCGTCCCCCTCCCTCTATAATCTCGGGTGAATTTTATAGCGATATATTTTCTTAAATCCTCCGGGGGAGAGATGACACCTACTTCGAAGTAGGGCGTCATAAAACACAAGGAAGATTCAAGAAGACGATTCTTCTTCAGATTCGTCTGATGAAATGACAAACTGTCTTCTAACAGCTAAAGCAGCTCTTCTGATAGGCCGATCATTTCTTCTGTTATTTGACTTGAAGGATTTGCATCAGAAGAGGCTGGAGAATCATTAGCTCTTGCAGGAGGCGCTGCAGGTGAAGAAGACGCAGATTCTGTACAGGATACATTATGGGTAAGAGACAGTTCAAGTGGGTAGAGAAGTTTGATGGGATATAGGTTGACTTGACCTCCAGGAGTTCTGACAAAAACGAAGCGCACTTTCCCGTCATCTCCAGGTAACAGTTGTGTGACTATGCCCATCTGCCAGAAGGGTCTTTCTTTAACAGGACTCTTGATGAGTATAACATCACCCACTTTTACCAGATTGTCCCACTTGATTTGATATAGATCTCTGCTAGTCTCTCGAAGACCTAGCAGATACTCATTATACCAACGAGTTCTGAATTCTTCAAATTTCTCTGAAGATAGCTTGAGGGACCTAATAAGATCTTCTCGAGCTTTTGTGGAGGAGCTCCAAAAAGGTTCTTCTGAACTATTGCCTGGCAATACAATACTTGTTCTTGAATGGGGCTTTAAAAAAACAATTGGGCGTGAGAGGAATCACATCATTATCACTTGAAGTGTAAGTTAGTGGCCGAGAATTGATAGCGTTAGTGATGTCTGAGAGTACAGTGATAAAGTCAAAATACTCTAAAGAAGACCGACCTATAGTCTTGTACAGACAACTTTTGACTATACGTAATAGTCTTTCCCACAGGCTCCCGGTCCATGGACTATAAAGAGGAATGCGCTTGTGAGTGATGTGATTCTTTCGCAACAGCTCCCTACCCTCATCAGATACAACAAATGTCTCCATAGCATCTGTTCCTTGACTGAATGTTCTGGCATTATCACTGTAGACAATGTCAGGAACACCATGAACATTGATGAAACGCTGGAAAGATTGTACAAAGGATTTTGATGACATATCTGGTACTAGATCCAGATATATTGCTCTAATATGGAGACAAGTGTATATGATTAGAAACATTTTTTGAGATTGATTGGAACCTTTGGTCTTAACCCACCAGTGCTTTGTAAAGTCTACTCCTACATGTTTAAATGGACGGAAAAGATCTACCTGAGCTTTAGAAAAATTTGTAAACTTAGGATACTGGAAAGCAAAAGTATTAAATTTTTTGCAAACCACACAATCAGAAAGAATTTTTTTAATAGCCCCTCGAGCTGATGTTATCCAATATCCTTTAAGGCGGATTCTTGTCAGTGTGGCTTGAATGCCTAAATGTTTGCATGCAAAATGAGCATCTCTCACTATTAGAGTGGTAAAATGGTGATTTTTACACAACAACACAGGGTTAAGCACCTCAAATTCATATAAATTAGATCGTGATAAACGACGACCCTTGGTTCTCAAAAGACCATTATCATCAAGAAAAAGATTCAATCTGTTTACCAGATCGGGAGGTTTCTCTCTCGTTATGGATCAATTTAGCCCTTTCAAAAAAGAAATTTCCTTCGCAAAAGACTCCTGTTGCATAATTTTTATGCAATACAAAAGAGCTTTCTCATCACAATTGATATTATTGCTAATATCTCTTGTTTTAGCTAAAAATCTGAAAAGCAGAGCACAAACACGAAGAAGAGACCCCAAACTTGAAAATTTTGACATATTTAGTACGGGAGGATCTTTGGCTTCCTGAACTATGGAAAATACGGGGGTCACTGGATCGATTCCTGAATTTCTTAATTCAAAACTAGGCCAATATGAAGACTCAGAAGCAAGCCAATCCGGTCCCGAAGACCAAAACTGAAGTTTTCTCTTGAATTCAGAGAGGGTTATTCCTCTTGTAAGTAAATCGGCGGGATTTTCTTCCGATCGCACATACAAAAATTTTGGATGGAGTGAAAATTCATTTTTTAATGAAGAAACCATGAGTGATATGTCCTGAATGCGGTTCCTCACAAAGATTTGCTTGTTCTTTTGTCCTTTGTTCAGAATCCATTGCAGTGTTATTTGCGAATCAGAAAAAATATTGACGGTCTGAAACTGAACATCAGGAAAACTTTTCAAAACTGAAGGCAAACATTTTAATGCAAGAAAAACCGACATCAGTTCTAAACAAGGCAATGTTCTTCCTTTTAGAGGAGCAACTTTACCTTTAGCCCATAAAATCTGAGGATCTTTCAAGCTTGAAGAAATATATACCACAAACCCATAGCACTGTGTGCTAGCGTCACAAAAAATATTCAAAGACAAGTTTTCATCTGATGACTCAAAACATGATCTTGGAAACGTTATTTCATTAAGGCCAGACAGATCCTTTCGAAGCTTTTCCCAGGAATTTTTTATTTCTGGGTCCACTTCATCATCCCATTTCATTTCTTTTTCCCATGTCTTCTTCATGAGAAGACGCCCACGAATAGAAACAGGAATAAATAATGCAAGAGGGTCAAACAATTTTGACACCTCAGAAAGTAGTTGCCTTTTGGAAGTAATGGACTGAAGTGATACTTCACTCAACTTGAGAATGTCCTGTTGAGGATCATACAGATAACCTAATACTCTTTCCTCGGCGCACTGATGAGCAGAAAGTTTTCCTTCACTTTCAAATAAAGCCCTGAGCTCGGGGTTATTAGTGTTCCACGAAGAAAGGTCAAAGCCACCCTCTTTCATACGAGAGATGGCCTGGAAAGAAATGTTTTTAAGTACGTCCTCAGAAGAATGTGTAAAGCAGAAATTGTCAACATATAGATTATTCTTCAGGAGAAATGAACAAAGATCAGAAGTATACTGATCAGCATGATGACGAATGACTGCATTTAAGACGAAAGGACTTACTGCTAATCCAAATATGATGTAGTATAGCGATAAGCCACAATCCTACCATTTTCTTCCCATAGAAAACAAAATCTATTTTTGTCCTCCTCCAGTTTGAGACGTATCTGCAGGAAAGCTTTGGAAATATCTGCCAATACAACATATTTGTTGGTCCTAAAAGAAATGAGAAGGCGGAAGAGAGAGTTCAAAAGATCGACTCCATGATATGAGGCTTGATTTAAAGACGGAGACCCACCCACTCTTAAACTACAGTTGAAGACTGGGCGCAGTTTTGTTGTAACTTGCTCAGCAGTCTTTATTACAGGACGGTGGGGTATGAACTTGAAGTTATTATAGTTTTGAGGTGATACTTGAATGGGTTCAATTATCCCCTCCCTCTGGTACTGTTTGAAAACATCCCCATATGCAGATGAGAGACCCTGCTTTTCCAGACGTTTTTTAACTCCACGCAATGTAGCTAAAGCTACATGATAATTAGAAGGCACTTCATTGAGAATATTTTCATACCAGGGTAACTCTACATGATATTTTCCATCTCTAAACTCGATTGTCTGATAGAATTTTTGAATGAACACTTCGTCGATAGAGCCCTGATCTGCTGTTTCATTTATACCTAATGATTCGAGGCTGTAGATGTTTTCTAGGCCCAAATCGACATCTGCATGATTATGGGTATGCAGAAGAGGGTCAAAATAAGATGCAGAAGGATCGATGATGGTGTTCACTAAGCTTTCGGGGACTTTTGCTGTTGTCAGTTTAGAAATGGACGAAGTAAGTGTTCTACTATCCTCCTGTCACGATCTCCCTTGAGGAGAGGTTTCAAAATCAGATTGCTCTTCTCCAAATGTCACGATCTCCCTTGAGGAGAGGTTTCAAAATCAGATTGCTTCAACGATTTGGCTGGGCCAAATGGGACAAACCCATGGCAGGTTTCAATGGCTCTACCTTTCAAGCACTCTATGATTTTGAAGTGCTTCATTGAAGAGATGACATCAATTCCAATCAAACCATCCACATTTGAAACGCTACTTCCGTGTCTACCTACATAAAAACGGTCTGCAACATGATATCCACTATATGAAACATTATTGATAGCACCCATGAGTCCCTTCACTGTGAAGCTAACATCAAGACTAGGATCTATTAAAACAGATTTTTTTATGAAATTTGAACAACAGATGTTCATATCTAGGTCGACTGTACGAAATGACCTAACCTGCTCCCCCAAAAATGTCTTAATGGAACTGGTGTGTACAGGCAGAGAATCCACATCTACTTCCAATTTATTTAAAATACAGCTATTGAAAAAACTTAGCTGTGAACCAAAATCCAATAACACTCTTGCAGTTACAATTTTATTCCCTCTTTTTATTTTAAGGGATATTGTGGGAAGAATTTGGCCAGATGAAGTGTTACCTGTATTTATACAGATATTGCTTGAACCATCATCTTCATCATCAAGAACTTGAGGTGCTGAAGAAGTAGATGGCTGACTTGTGGAGACATCTGCACGATCTATTTTTACTTTATTCTTTGCATTTGAAGAACAAAGAGCAGTTATGTGAGCACCACTCTTGCATGTGCCACAAGGACGACTAAGGCCAAATCTTTTTGCAGGGCATTTGGAAGATACATGTTTCTTGCTGGAACAGTTTGCACACATTCCCAGTTCTATGCAGCGCTCCCTTCGCAAGCTACCTGTCGGATAAACTTCACAACTACTCATCGGGTATTTTCCATTACAAAGTTTGCATTCCAAAAATGATGAAGCAGAAGTAGGAACCCCACCTCCTGAAGAAGTGGAAGAAGAAGAATCTTTTGGAATAGTAACTTTAAACTCTTTAAACTTTTTTACACTTGTAGTGTTGAAGGAAGAAGTTCTTCTCTCTTTATATGAAGACTTCTGTTGTGAAAGGGCATTTTTATTCTTCTCTTTGGCACCACCAGCAGTTCTATTTCCTGTCCTTTCAAGGGACTTCAAAATGTTCATATAGTTACTCAAAACCAAATTGATGGAAGGATACTCAATCTGAGTTTTTAGTTTGAGTTCACGCAGGAATATAGGAGGAAGCTTGTCAGTAACTAATGACTAACAAGACGGTTACCTGCTGTTCCCTCCTCCAGGAAGTCCAAATCGAACTCCTTCAGTTCATGTAAGTTTGCACGAACTTCTGACACAAAGAACCGAGTAGCCTCTAGGTTCTTATTATCCAAAACTGGTGCTGAATCAATCTTGTGAAGAATTGTGTCCACTAGAAAAGGCACGTCCAGATACACCTCCTTCAGGATTTTGATAGCCACAGAATAGTTCTCATCAACATTAGTTAAGTGTTGAACATCTTTTAAAGCAAAATTTTGAAGATGACTTTTCAAATACTGTAGTTTGGCTGCGTCAGAAAGGTCCTTCCTACAGCCGTATACATTTTCAAAGGACAGGAGAAAAGATCTGAACGAATGTTTATCCTCTCCACCAGAAAAGTTTTGACACTTAAGAGCTGGAATTTTAAGTTCTTGTTGTGGCTTAAAATTCTTCAATATAGAATGTAATTCTTTTCGTGAGACCGAATCACCCTCCTGCGAAGAAGCGGACTTGTGGGACGAAACGTTGGCAGTCGGTCTGATTCCATGAATTATCCTCTGCAGCAGCTTTGAAGTGCGGGGAGATTAAATTCAGCAGGAAACACAGAAGATGGGATAGAGAATTCCACAGAACAGAAGTGACTGGAAAGAAGGAAGCACCGCAGCGAACTAGCCTTGAGTTGCCAATATCCACACACAAAACTCATGCGCAAACACAGCCACCCCTTGTGGCTACGAGGGAACGTCGTAAACGTGAGGTACGCGTAAGTGACAAGTTCCCTAGAGCACCTGTCGCTGCGGTACCTATAGAAAGAGATAAAGCACCAACATCGCGCCGCAAAGATAGAGGGTCAAGTGAACTGGAAAGTACGGAACACAGTTTATAAGTCTTGTGGCCTTTGACTCGACCCTGTCCAAAAGCCGGGTGAAAACCAGAGCCCCCAGCAGATATGGAGAGCCAGTAACTCCATACCAAGGGCGGCATGAGCGCCGCTCTGGTATAGCTGAAGCAAACTAGAAGAGGAGCAAAAAAAAAGTCTCGCAGTCTAAGACAGAACCCCCAGTTTCTTTGTGGCCGCGCTAGCAACCGTTGTGATGCGAGGTTTCCAAGACATTTTTCTTGTTTATGTAAAGGCCAAGGATGTTTTATATTGGTCAACAGGAGAGACGAGAAGAAACCGTCGAAAGAGTTAGGAAAGTTGGAAGGTGTTTAGAGAGGGGAGATTTGTAGGAAGTTGAGTTTTTTAAAGAATTAAATTTTCCACAAGGTTGAGACGACCCCACCCCGGGAAAATCCTATCCAGATCAGCGAGAATAGAATCGGAAAGATTAAGACGAGAGGCAATTCTAAAGTAAAAGAGGGAGCAGAATTGAAATGAGTTGAACAATGAAGGGTCGAGTGCATCGACCATACGAAGTGGATAGAGTTAGATGTGCAGGTGAGAAGATCATTAATGAAACAGTAAAGAATAAAGTAGGAGATAAGACAGAACCCCTGAGGAACACACCGCAATTAACAGAAAAAGAAGAAGAAGTCGCCCCGTCAACAACAGCGCGACATTGAGCGATTTTGAGAGGAAAACTAGACGATAAGTAAGCAAATGAAGGAGGAAACCAAAGCGAATGGAGCTTTGGAGAGCAGTGACGCGCGCCATACCCGGTCAAATGCTTTTGGATATGTTCAAGCCCACCACCGCAAGTCTCTCGTAGTTATTAAGGGCGGGAAAACCCACAAATCAGTAAGAGTAGGATATATATCGCCAGTAAACCTCCGAGCCGCCGGAAAGCCCATACTGGCGAATCGAAAAGAAGTGGAATGAGACTTCCAGATGGATCTAAGAAGGAGAGTTGAGAAGGCTTCAAAGATCTTAGA
>JABUQX010105348.1:27500-32391 GCA_015478945.1 Trachelipus rathkii
GTTTCACTTTTGAATTTCTGTAACAAATAGTTTTAATTAAAGAAGTATAACTTCTTTGAAATAATAATCTTTCAATTCAATTTGTATTTTATATACTTTGGCCGCCCCTAACTACAGAAAAAATTATATATATATATATATATATATATATATATATATATATATATATATATATATATATATATATATATATATATATATATATATATATATATATATATATATATATATATATATATATATATATATATATATTTTAACTTTCTAGAAAAGAAAAAATAAAGTAAGAAATTGCCCTCCTGGGCCTAGTGATAGCGGAAAAGAGAAGATAGTTTCTGATTCACAATCAGAGTTGGGCCCTTCAACTTCAAAGCAGAAAGTGTATGAGGAAGACAACGACTTAGAGAAATGGGTAGGGAAATCCGGTGTTATGCCGTCTGACACAAAAAGAGAAATGCTGAAAAATCATTGGAGGACTCCTTCAAGTTATGATTTTGCAACTGACGCTACACATCTCAAAAGGAAATTCATGCATAGCTGGCTTGAAAGATATTCTCCCTGGCTGGTATATTCAAGATACTTGAAGGGAGCACCCTGTCTGCATTGCGTTCTTTTTCCCGCAAGGACTATACAGTGAGTTCAGAGTTCCTTTGTTGTGAAACCTTCCACGAAATTCGAGAATATCCATGAATATTGCATGAGCCATGTAACCCATGTTGAAAGTAGGTTGTACTTAGAAGCTGCAAGAGCAGCGAAATCCTTCTAGGAAGATGTAGCAGTGAACATGCAAATGGTAACCGGACATCAGGCGTTCTTGGCAGAAAAAAAAAAGTTAATTTCATTTGTAACAAGCCTTTGGCTTGCTCCTAACGGAGCAAGGCTTGTCTATTGAGCGAGGGCTAACGCCCTCGCATTGGAGGTGGGCTATATATATATATATATATATATATAATATATATATATATATATATATATATATATATATATATATATATATATATATACTATATATATATATATTATATATATATATATATATATATATATATATTCAACACTCATTGTGGTTCAAATAATAAATATTTACGTCTAAACTAAAAAATTAAATAAAATGAATTTAAAAATAAATCAATTTGAAGCTCAAAAAAGAAAAAAAGTAAGTTCATTTTATAGCAAATTAAAGTCCATTCAACAAAAGGAAACGAATTTGGAACGTTTTTTGGCATGTTTAATAATAATACTATATATGATAACAACAATTATTTTTTTGTGGAATACACGATTTACCTCTATGAGATGCAGAACAACCTGGGATTTTCGAAGATCTAATTCGCTTTCAAATAGATTATGGAAATAATGAGTTAAAACGCCTTACAGGTGGGGCCAAAAATGCTACTCATAAATAAACCAAGAATACAAAATGAACTTATTGATCTGTGTGGGAGTGTTGTGACCGACGTGATCATTGCAGATGTCAAGAAAACATATACATATTCTGTTTTAGCTGACAAAACATCTGATACATATGGGAATGAACAATTATCTATTGGAATCAGATTTTTTGATGAAGCGCAAATGTGCGTTCGTGAAAGATTCATTGGGTTTGCATTATTAGAAGCCATGAATACAAAAACCATAGCAAGTACTATTGATTGTTTTCTTGACAAGAATGGCCTATATCCAAACAAATGCGTTGGACAAGGTTACGAAGGCTGCTCAGCTAAGGCAGGGAAAGGAGGAGTACAGGGAATGATGAGAGAAAAAATACAAAAAAGCTTTATATTTTCATTGTGCGAGTCATCGACTAAATCTTGTAGTAAACGATCTGAACTCTGTATCTGAAATCCACAATACTGTATCCACTATTAGAAACATTATTAATTTCTTTCGTGAATCCGTTTTGAGAAGAAAATACATACGCAGTATTCCAGCGTTTTGCGAGAAGCGATGGTCAGAAAAATACGGTAGTACTTCAATATTCATGGCACATTTTGTGGGTATAGTGCAGGGTCTGGAAAACTTGGCAAAAGTAGGTAATGTTGCTACGAGAAAAAATGCATTTCAGCTGTATTGTGCTGCCACAAAACCTGTTTTCCTTATTTCAACCTGCATTATTGCCAAATATTCAGCTTTGTTGGAACCAGTCGTTATAATATACAGTCGAAGAGTTTAGACCTTCTTCAATACTCGAACACTGTGAAGAAAATTCTTTCACTTGTGAAAGATCACCGCTCAAACAGCAACGATACGATAAAAGAATTTATACAAGGATAAAGCAGAGAGCTGAAAATCTTATGATTGATCTTCAGCCACCAAGAGTGGTGGATCGTCAGAAACATCTTTCGAATCCTCCTGCTACCACTGATGAAGAATTTTAGATGAGGGCTCTTCTAATACCATACCTGGATTCTTTCACAGTTTCCTTGGAGAGCAGATTCTCGGAAAAGAATTCACCAGCTTTTTCTCTTTAATTACTTTCATCCGTCGCTGATGCTTGCCCTTGCGTATAAGGAATTTGAAGAGAAAATCAAAGTACCTGTAGACTTTATATGAACTGAGAGGACTTCAATGTGAGGCTGAACTCTGGCATGTGAATTGAAAGGAGAAGAAGCTCGACTGTGAGGAACTAAAAAATTTATAAATAGTTGAAGTGATCAAGGAAGCAACTGCATTTTTCCATGCCACTATATCAATAGGTCAACCATGTTCGACAAGCACAATTGAAAGAACATTCAGTACTTTGAGAAGAGTTAAAACATAGACAAGGTCGACGATGACCGAATTCAAGTTGAATGAAGTTGGACTTTTGAGTGTTCACAGAAAATTAGTTTTTGAGAAGAAAGCTGAAATTGAATTGGCAGTTGTCGAAAATTTTTCTTCAAATCCACGACGTCTAATGTTGTCGTAGTACCAACTACTTCAAATACATAAATCGTAAGATAAACGTAAGACTAGATTCTGTAATTTTCTTTGTAATTTCATAACTTTGTTTTGAAATATAATTTCAATATTAACATATATATTTTAAGAGGTAAATGTAATATATATATATATATATATATATATATATATATATATATATATATATATATATATATATATATATATATATATATATATATATATATATATATATATATATATATATATATAGAATATATATATATATATATATATATATATATATATATATATATATAGGACCTGTTTTGTTTACGATTCCGTCAGTTTTGATTTTTTTGGTTTTGTTTTTTTCAATATATTGCTAGTATATTATACTAACAATAAATTTAATGATTCAAAAATATATAGGACCTGTTATGTTTTATGACTCCGTCAGTTTAGTTTTTATTTTTTTTTATTTTATTTTTTTTGCTTTTTTTTAATATATTGCTAGTATATGATACTAATAATGAATTTAAGTGGTAATGGACATGATCAAAAGTTCGAAATATTTTAAATAATTTTTTAAAAAAGTAATTTTTTAGTAATATTTTGTTTTTATTTTTTTAATTCCGGTAATATTTGTTTTTGGGTGTTTTTTAAACTAGAGGAATTCCCAAGGGTAAACCGCAAAGATGGCAGGAGTCGGGGTCTCTTGGCCTTCCAGTGGACGACGGGGTAGGACTATTTCACCCCTCCGGGGAGGGTCTCCGGAACCCCCGCTCTTTGGTATTTGGGTGTCGCGGAGGTTCCTCCGCCCCTCACCTACGGGGTATGGAAAACGTCCCCCCCCTCTGTCCCCCGTCGGCTCGAGCCCCCTAATATATATAGTTTATTTACATGTTTGTAATAAGCGTTATACGCTGATTCCAAATATGTAATTGTTTTTTTTTTTTTGTAAGTGTCGTACTTTTCGAGATATAAATGGGATTTTAAAAAAATTATTTAAAATATTTCGAACTTTTGAATCATGTCGGTAACCATTTAAATTCATTGTTAGTATCATATACTAGCAATAAAAAAAAAAACTGACGGAGTCGTAAAACATAACAAGACCTATATATATATATATATATATATATATATATATATATATATATATATATATATATATATATATATATATATATATATATATTATTTTTCTGTGTCACTATATATATGCCTATATATATATATATAGGACCTTTCTGTTCCCCACACAGGTCAGTTACAATTTTTGTTTTTAATATATTGCTACTATATGATACAACAATGAATTTCAGTGGTAACGGACATGATTAAAAAATATATAGGACCAGTTACGTTTTACGGATCCATAACTTTTAAATTTTTTTTTTTTTTTTTTTGCTAATGGAATACCCAAGGGTAAACCGCAAAGATGGCAGGAGTTGGGGTCTCTCGGCCTTCCGGGGGAACGACAGGGTAGGACTATTTCCCCCCCTCCGGGGAGTCCGGAACCCCCGCTCTTTTTGGTATTTGGGTGTCGCAGGGGTTCCTCCACCCTCCCTACGGGGTATGGAAAACGTCTCCCCTCTGTCCCCGTCGGCTCGGAGCCCCCTAATTTTTTTTTTTTTTATTATTATTATTTTTACATATTTGCAATAAACTTTATACGCTGATTCCAAATATGTAATTGGTTTTTCTGTAAGTGTCGTACTTTTCGAGATATTTCATTTTTAAAACTTTATTTAACAAAAATGTGATTTTTAAAAATTATTTAAAAATACTTCGAACTTTTAAATTATGTCCGTTACCACTGAAATTCATTGTTGGTACCATATAGTAGCAATATATTAAAAAAAAACAAAAAACAAAAATTCAAAACTGACCATTGTATAAAACAGAAAAAGATATATATATATATATATATATATATATATATATATATATATATATATATATATATATATATATATATATATAACTATATATATATATATATATA
>JABUQX010105349.1:0-10000 GCA_015478945.1 Trachelipus rathkii
AGAGAGATTATATATATAGAGGAGATATGGGTTATAAGTATACTATACAACCTTAAATAAAAAGTTATATTAATAATTTATTACTCCCTAACGCAAATTCTGCCATTCTTTTCAACACACACTACTAACTCAATATAAGACAATAGTAACTCAAATAATATAGACCAAAAAAAAGAAGAAATCGGAGATAAATTATTCTCGGTAATAATTTATAATACTTAATAAAAATATGATATTGAAGGAAAAATATCAAGAAACATTTATTTATATAAAATAAAAATATATTTACTAATATATAAATAAACTATTAAATATCGTTTATATGCAAATAAAAAAATAAAAAAAAAACAATAATTATTTTCATTTTATTAAACACTCTAATTCATTAAAAATAATGTCAAACAAAAATACAACTAAAATATAGAAAATAAAAAGAAAAATTTAATATAATCTAATAACATATTTAAAATCTACATTGTTTTGGGTATCACAAAAATATTTTTCAACTATCATGATATATATATATAGTGATATAATATATATGCTTCAATATACTATAATATATATTTTATATATACTTTAAATCACTAGTATACGTACGTAACTTATACTCTAATACTTCACTCACTCAATACATAATATAATATAAATTATAATCATATTAAGTGTTAAATAACGTTATACTATTATCAAATATCACCTTTATTACCTTTTTCATACCTATTGTGACAAAATATCACTTACTTTTACTCTACACTACTAGTATATACTTATATATATTATATATATACTCACTACTATTCTATCTATATAGTGCTCTATGTCTATACTTTCTATCGCGTCTCGCTCTTTGTCTACTTCACTATATTCTATATTAATAGCTCACTTCACTATCTCTATATATTCTTTTCTATATTCATTCTATTCTTCTCACTTCATTCTATGACTTATATTAACCTTCGCTTTCCTTTCTTTCCTATTTCTTCACTTTCTATATATTCTCTATCTCTTCTATTTACTTCGCTATTTCTACATATACTATCTATTCTATACGTCTTCGATTATATACTATATTTATATATATATATATATATCGATATATACACTAGTGACTATATATCATATAAGTACTTATATATCACAGTTCACTATTAATTATATTTATACTTATTTAAGGAAATAATATTCTAAGATATTAAATATACTATCTGCTCCTATTCCCTTGTCACTCTCTCATATATATACTGTTATATATATATATATATATATATATATATATATATATATACTATCTATATATATATATATATATATTATATATATAGTATATAATATTTATAATCATATATATATTTATACTTATATATATCTTAATAGTACTTCAGCTCACTTTGCTATATTTAACTCATCTTCGCTCATATGACTAGTCTCTCTTGCTGCTCTCTACTATAGCTTGTCTCACTGTCTATGTATATACTATATTAGCTCCTCGTCACGTCCTTGTAGTGCTAGTCTCTCTTATACTATCTCTTCCGTACTTGGCCTTTCTCTTCAGAACTCTCTAACTAAAAATTTCTTGCTTTGAAAGAGGCTCATGCCATTCGTCATTCCACAGTTTCACAAATTAACTTGAACGTTATAATAAATTTCCAATAAATATTGTTTTAATTATGCTTTTTTTAAATATTTTATTAATTTTTATATTTTATTAATATCTTCTTCTTCTCCCGAATCGTAAAAATATTATTTTCTAGCACCTTTGTTCTTATCGGCTTATTCATTCTCTCCTCTCCGCTGTCTCTTTCTCTGTTCTTCCGTCTCTCTCATCTCTCTTCTATCAATTCTCTATTCTATTCTTCTCTTTCGTTCTTCTCTCTCTTCTATTCTCTCTTCTCTCTTCTCTCTCGCGTTCGTCTCTCTCTCTTCTACATCTTCTCGTCTATTTCTCTTCTTATCTTAGTCTCATCAACTACTCTCGTCCTCTTATCTCGTGTCTTCCATTCTCTTCTTCTTATCTCTTGTTACTAACATTCTCTCTTTTCATCTCTCCTCGTGTCCTTCTCTCTTCGCTCCTCGGTCTCTTCTCTACCTCTCTGTCTCTATCTCTCTGTTCCTCTCTTCTTTCTTCTTCTCCCTCTTCTCCCTCTCTTCTTCTCTCTTCTCTTTGTTCTCTTCTTCTCCCTTCTCTCTTCTCTCTTCATTCTTCTTCTTTCTTCTTCTTTCGCTTCTCCTCTCTCCCCTCTCTCCTTTTTTTTTGTCTTCGTCCTCTCTCTCTCTGCTCTCTCTCTTCGTCTCTTCTCTCTCTCTCTTTCTCTTATTCTCTCTCCTTCTCTCCCTCTCTCTCTCTCTCTCTCTCCTCTCCTCTCTCTCTCTCTCTCTCTTCTCTCTCTCTCTCTCTCTCTCTCTCTCTCATTCTCTCTCTCTCTCCCTCTCCTCTCTCCTCCTTCTCTCTCTGGCTCTCTCTCTCTCTCTCTTTGGTCTCTATTCATGGTTCATTCACTAAATTTACTACCATCAATGTCTACATCTGGCACCAACTCACTACTAAAAAAAAAATCATTGGAATTACTGGAAAACATGAACAGTTTATCCCCCCTTTTAGCTAAGCACAGCACACATATAGCAAAAACTTTTGTTCAGTACTGCCTTTTACTAGTATTTATTTCTCTATTTAAACCCACTACACAACCACAGGTCAGCCTACCCCTACTTTACCAGCACAAACCTACCAGAACAGCGGTAAAATTGACTGAAGAAAATGCTAGAAATAAGGGAAAGTTTTTGATCTTCTCCCAATAATGTCAAGGAAAAATTTTTCGAATAAACAAAAACAGTGTTTAAAATAAGTTTTCGTTTGAGCTTTAATTATTTACTTATTTATTTATGCAACAAATAATCAAATTTCGAAATACTGCCATTTAAGCATGTAGTTTCCAGAAATGTGGAACTGTTAGTAGCCATTCACTTGGGGACTTTCGTTCTGAGAATAGAAATCAAATATTACCAATCAGAAAGTTGCAAGTGTTCAATAATATTCATTCTGAAGATAATAGATATGGTCTTTGATTTGAAAACTATCCTTGGATCGAATAACTAAGGACCAGTTCTGGCTGCAATTAGAACTATTTTCCAATTATTTGAAATACTTTATCATTAACGTAAAAATATCCCATGAATCACCAAAATAAAATTTGCCCTATTTTTTTTTATCCCAAACTTCTAAAAAAGGACAGGCAAACTAAAATCCTTACCCTAAAGGTAGTCTCATTGCAAATATGAGATAAATCTCAAAGGATTGAGTTGTGATAACAAAAAATTCTTATACCAGTATTATTTGACTAACATTTCACGTTCTCAGACTAACACCATGGTTTTTGTGTGTGTGGGTGTGGGTGTGCATAAACACAGCCACTATAGAATACCTACAAAGCTTCCACTAAAAAACTTACATAGAGTTACACAAATTAAATTTACCAAATCAGACTATAACGTCACTATAAACTTCAAGAAAACAAACAATTTCAATCAATTTCAGACAACGGTAACAGTCCTTGGTGTCAAAAGTATTAAATATATCTGGACACTTCTGAACACATTTATACAATGTGTGTGTATGTATGTACGTGTATGTGTATGTGTGTGTGTTATTGTCAGTGTTTTATTAAATATTAAAGAAATTAGTAAAATAAAAATATTACATACCTTGAGCTTATTGCTTCAGAAGAAGTTGCTTGGTGACTGGTTCACATTTGGACTGAAAAGAAAAAAATAATTGAAAAATATATATATTTTTTAAATAATGTATGTAAAAACACAAAGATTGTAAATGAAAGCTAATTATATTATATATATATATATTATAATTATGATATATAATAAATATATATATATATACTATAATATATATATTATATAATATATATTAATATATAATAATATATAGATTATATATAATGTAAATATAATATATATAGTATAATATATATATAAATAAATTAATATATATATATAATATATAAATACAATATAGTAAATATAAATATATATATATATAATATATAAATATATTATTATAAAATATATATTAAGTATAAATATATAATATAATATATATGAGTGAGTGAGGACATGTCTTCGTTGGGAGAGGTATTTTAGATGTGAGTGAAGCACTGGAACAAACAGTGTTCGATGTTTAAATATCTAGGAATCATGTTGGAATGAAAGGGAACGGAAATGATACTGCATAGTGTTAGTAGGAAGTTGGAATGGCAGGAAGGGGTGGTGTGCATCCAAATGTGGTGCGCAAAAGGGTTAAGTCTTGAGTAGCTGGGTCTGACGAGGGGTGATGTTGTACCTGGTTATTGTATAGTAAGAGACTATCGGTCTGGAATAAGATGAAAAAGTATATGGATCTACATTCAACGTGTTTAGACTGGACAATCCTTAGTGGCGGTGTAGGTGTGAGAAGAATGGATAAATAGGTAGTGAGCGTATTAAAGAGGAGTGTGTGTGTGAAGAAGTGGTAAAGTGGGAAGATAATGAAAGGTACGGTGAGTTGTTTGGTCATAGTGAAAGATTGGATGACAGTCGGTTTGGTTACGGATGTAGAGTGGTGTGGTGTGTTGGATAACCCGACCGGCGGGGAAACCCGTGAAGAAAAACCCTGGATTGCAGTCAATAAAGGAAATACCTGAAGAAGAATGTGAATTTGGGCAAGAGCGAAAGAAATATGCATAAGAGACTGGAAATGGCGGGGTTTTGTAAGGGGTATATAGTTGTGGCAAGCCCTGGCCCGAGACGATGATATCCCTGCCACAGACCACTTAAAAATGCCATAATATGTGAGGGTCTGTGCGACCCTCACAAAAATAAAGAAAAAAGAGACAAACAAAGAAAAAAAAAAGAAAAAGAAAAACTAAAGACCAAAAGAAAAAAAAGAAAAAAAAACAAACAAAAAGAAAGAGAAAAAAAAGAAAGAAAAAGAAGTAAAAGAAGGAACATCAATACTAACTTATTACAGAAGAAGAAGAAGAAGAGAAGAAGAAGAAGAAGAAATTGATTAATTATTATTATTATTATATATTATTATTATTTATTATTATTATATATTATTATTATTTGATTAATTATTATTGTTATATTATTTAATTATTTATATTATTATTATTATTATTATTATTGATTATTTATTATATTATTATATTATTTTTTTATTATTATATTATTATTATTCTTATTTGGACTTCTAAATGAAGCGATGAAGGCAATCGGGTTGGAAAACAATAGCGCTGATAGTTAAACGTGAACAAGCTAGTAATTACAGTCTTACATTTTTCGTTAGGGGATTGATATTGGGTGCTTTGTAGAGATGACGAGAGTATTGAATAATCAGGATTCTCTGGAGGGTGAAAGAGAGAAGTTACAGTATTCAAATAAGAGAAATATGGAAAATGGTGAAAAGAAGAGTAGTAAGTACAATTAACTAAACAATATTATTGTGTGAGTGGTATATTATCGGCACTGTTTCTATTAGGGTGTAAGAAGTGATCATTTAATCTCAACAGAAACAAATGTATCCTGGTTTGTTAATGGGAAAGCGTTCAAGAATAATTTAGATGCTTATTAGACTGTGTGTTTTACCATGTATGAAATAAAAAATTTTGCATTAAAGGAAAAAGTCTGGTGTATAGCAGAAAATCAAAAAAGTAACGGGGCTATAAGTGGGTGCCTCTCACAGCATCGCTTAATGAATGAAGAAGTTATCCCTAAAAGTTCTTTATGTATGAAGTGATAGGTAACAGGGAAAGGCAAAAGAACAAAAAAAGGGAGGTTCCTTGATGGAGTAAGGATCTATTAATAATAAGCGCCATTAGAGGGAGATTCAAGGAAAAATATGAATAACAAGATTGGTGGTCTATTTGGAGGAAGGGATTACATGGGCCATTCTATATTCAATTACAAAAAGATCATTATAGATATGCAATTAATTCTTTTTATATCTGTTTAGAAGTTCAACCTCTGAAGCTACTTTTATTATGTTTTGTGGTTAAATGATATAATAATATATGATTATTAAATTGTTATATATTAAATTAATTATTAGTTAAAATTAGTTATTTAAAATAAATAATAATTAATAATAATAATAATAATGAATAATAATATTATAATGAATGAAAATACAATAAAAGAAAGCCATTATCAACACATTTTGTATCATCAAGCTTCCGGTTTTCTTACAGATCTGATCAACCGCGCTTGTTTTTCGGCAATATTGGCTCACCCTCTGCCCTGGTTTATTCTGAATCCAGAATTTGAAACAGATTTTAAATTGGCGGTTTTCAGAAATTATGTACTAGGTTCCGGTTGAACGGAGTGACAAGTTTCGGAAATGGTCTCAACCTTATTCAAAAGCCTAACAAAGCATACACCCCATCGGTTTTTCATTTTCACTGAGAGCTTAAGTCTGTCTGAAAAGATGAAGAAGAATGAGTTCCTTCAGTACTTTGTGCTTGAGTTAAGGTATTCCCAAGAGTTATGTTTGTCCAGTCTTCTTTGTTCTTTAAAGATTTTAAGAAAGGGTTTAAATAATCTTTAAAATAGCTGCCCGAACAGAATTAAAGGTGGATGAAGGCGCAAACGAAACTCCATCCTTGTCCAGGTCCAGGGTCACCCTGTCTCTGCTCTGAAGTCATTAGAAAGCAATTTTTGTTCACTAAACTAACTAACTAACTAACTAACTAACTAACTAAACCATTAACTAACTAACTAACAATTAACTAAACTAAACAACTAACTAACTAACTAACTAAACTTAGAACTAACTAACTAACTAGACTAGACTAACTGATACTACTGTTTAATACTAACCTAACTAACTAACTAACTACCTAACTAACTACTAACTAACTAACTAAAACTAATTGATAAACTAACTAACTAACTAATAACTAACCTAACTAACTAACTTAACCTAACTAATCTAACTAACTAACTAACTACACTAAAAACTATTACTACCTAACTAACTAACTAGAACTAACTAACCTAACTAACTAACACTAATAACTAACTAATCTACATAACCTAATCTAACTAACTTAACATACTAACTAACTAACCTAACTAACTAACTAAGCCCCTAACTAACTAACTACTACACTTAACTTAAGCTACCTAACTATAACTAACAACTAACTACATAAACTACTACTAACTAACTAAGCTAAACTAACTAACTACTAATCTAGAACTACTACTAAACTAACTAACTACACTAAGCTACTAAACTAAATAACTAACTAACTACTAACTAACTAACTAACTAACCTAACTAACTTAACTAACAACTTAACTAACTATAACTACGTAACTAATACTAACTAACGCTAACTAACTAACTTACTAACTTAACTTAAACTTAACTTAACAAACTAACTAAACTAACTAACTAACTAACTAAACAACTAAGCTAATAACATAACTAAACTCAACTATCTAAGCTAACGTTACTAACTAACCTAACTTAACATAACTACCTTAAGTAAAACTAACTAACTAACTAACTTAACTACTAACTAAACTAACTAACTAACGTAACTAACTTTAACTAACTAACGTAACTAACTAACTCACTAACGTCACTAACTTCACTAAACAACATCTACTAACTCAATTAACTCACTAAATCACTATCTACTAAAATCACTAACTCACTTTAACTCACTAAGCTCACTAACTCACTAACTCACTAACCACCTAACTCACTAACTTCTCACGTAGACTCATTACTCACTACACTCACGTATGACATCACTAACATTCACCTAACTCACTAAACGTCAATAACATCACTTAACACTCACTTAACTGTCACACCTCACGTAACTCACTAACTGCACTAAAACTCACTATACTCCTAACATCCTAACTCACTAACTCACTAAACCACTAACTCACTAACTCACTACTCAACTAACCACTAGACTCACATAACTCACTAACTTCACCTAACAGGTCATAATCTCACTAACTTCACTAAGCCACACTAACTCACATATACTCAACTAATCTCATCTAACTCACGTAACTCACTAAACTCACTAAACTCACTATACCGTGCACTCACTCACTAACTCATTCTCTCACTCACTATTTAAGCTATGTTCGTTCACCCACTCACTCACTCACCCACTCACCACCTCCTGTGTCAGCACCACTCCTGCTTTTCACCACCTCCTTCACATCCTCACTCCACCACTCACTCACTCCCTCTCACTTCAACTCACTCTCTCTAATATCTTCCTTTTTATCTCTTACATCACTCACTCACTTCGACGTCACATCTACGTCACGTCACTCACTCATCACTCATCACTCATCACTCATCACAAACACACGCACTCATTCACTCACTCACTCACGCACGTCACCCAACTCACGTGCACGTCACTCACTCGAGGTCACTCACGTCAACTCATCGACCTCAACTCACGTCACGTCACTTCAGCCACTTTCACGCATCACGCTCACGCTCACATACTTCACTTCACTCACATTTCACTCACCTCAGCTCTCTCACTCCTCAAACACCCGCACTCACTCACTCACTCATCGTTCACGTCTCATCACTCACGTCATCACGATCACTCACACGTCACTCACATCACGTCACTCAACTCACTGCACTCCTCCGTCATCCCCCACGCACTCAACTACCACTTCACGTCACTCACTTCACTCGCTCACTCACGTCACTCACTCACTCACTCAGCTTAATACTATTAAAGCATAGTCATTTCACGTTCTACATCACGTCACTATCATCACTCACTCAGTCACTCACTCACTCACTCACTCACTGTATCGACTCACTCACGTCACTCACCTCACTCTACCATCACACACTCCTCACCACCACTCACGATCACTCACTCCACTCACTCACTGCACTCCACTCACTTCACGTTTCACTCACTCAAGCTCACGGTCACTCACTCACTCACGTCAGTCACTCACGTCACTCACTCACTTCACGTCACTCACTCACGTCCGTCACTCACTCACTCACTCCTCACTCTGACGGTCACTCACTCACGTCACATCACACGCTTCACTCACATCACTCACTCACTTCACTCAACTCACGATCACTCCGCTCATCGTCAACGTCACACGTCACTCACTCACTCTACCACAGTCACATCACCTCACTCACCTTCACTCCTCACTCACATCACGCTCCTTCACTCAACTCAATCACCATCACTCACATCGCTACGTCATCGATTCACTCACTTCACGTCACTGCACTCGACTCACTCACTCACAACGTCACGTCACTCACGTCACTCACTTCAACTCACAACCTCACTGCACTCACTCACTCACCCACATCACATCTGTTCCCGTCACACTCACGCTCACTCACTCACCACTCACATGCAATCACATCATCGGTTCACTCACTCAATCCACGCACCTCATCACTCACTCACTCACTTCACCTCCACGTCACACACTTCACTGGCTCAACTCACTCACTCTCACGTCACGTCACTCACTCACCTCAACTCATCATCACTTCAACGTCACTCACTCACGGTCACTCAACAATCACCAACTCACCACTCACTCAACTCACTCCCCCATCAACTCACTCACTCACTCACATTCACCCACTCACTCACTCATTAATCCTCACTCACTCACCGTCACTCATCACGTTCACTCACTCACATCACTCACTTCAACTCACTCACTCACAACTCACTCACTCACTCATCACTCACTCACTCACTCACTCACTCACTGACTCACTCACTCACTTCCTCCTCAACTCACTCAGCATTCACTCACTCACTCACTCACTCACTGCACTCACTCACTACTCACTCACTCACTCTCCAACTTTATCACTCACTCACACATCAGATCACTCACTCACGTCATCACTCACTCAACTCAACTCACCTCACTCACTTCACCCTCATTCCAACTC
>JABUQX010105351.1:0-2500 GCA_015478945.1 Trachelipus rathkii
ATGAAAAATAATAATATCCTAAAATATAATAATCCAGAAAGTTTAAAAACATCCAACGCACCCAGACACGCTCTCAGCGGAAATTGCGTAAACAAAAAAAACTATGAATCAACTAAAAAAGTAGATAAATCTGTAGAATATAATTATAATAAATGTACTGTCCAAATAGGTGAAATTTTACGCTATTAACAGACCACATGTTTGTGAGAAACTGGCTAAAATCTAAGTTAAATGGGACGTTGCGCGCTAAGGATCCTAACAACACTCAAATGTAAATTTTTTTGGTGATAAAATTATATGACCATCAAAAAGAGGAAAATTTCTCGACCAATATTTGTTTGATGACATCAAAATGCAAAAAAGTGTTTAGATTTTTGTGTAATTTCTTTCCAAATATCATGAACATTTTTTTAACATTTTTAATCGAGCAAGATTTTTTAACAGTGAAGATTTCCTGCTGACTACAAAAGATTTGCAAGCGGATCTCACTGGTTCGAGATAGTTAGTCATTCTTTACTGTCTCTTTTGTAGTAGTACTTATAGTAGAAAAAAAAATTATTTGATTTTTTGCTACGTATTATTTTTTTTCCTCCTAAAATTTAAAAGTTATCAATAATATAAAAAGTCTTAAAATTACATGAATAATAAATATATTTAGGTTCAATGCATAACAAAATTGGAAAACATTAAAAATAGAAAAATATAAAATAGTGTTGGATTTTTTTGTTATACGCCGAAAAGTACTGTACAATTTAAAAAAAGTTTTTTTAGTAAAATAGTCAAGAAGTTGAACTGTGAGCAGTGCCAAACCGTTGGGTATACAACAAATTTCTATAAAATGAAAAAAATGTGTATCTCACTCTAATTTTACATGAAGTTGTATAAAATTTTAAATTCTATCCAAATTCTACTTATTTGAATTTCATCTCGTAAGATTTTTCTTTTTTGTTTCTTTTTTTTTTTGCAAGTCAAAAAAAATACATAATTCCCCTTGTTGAGGATAATAATCCGATTAATACGAAAACTTCAGAGCAATTGTATAATTAGAAAGATAAACAATATTGTGTTACAATATAATTTTTTGTTATAGCCAAACGTTTTTGCCGCTGTTCATCGGGAATAACTAGAATAAATTTAAAAAGTTTCCCCGTGAGACAGCCGCAAAACTATTGGCGTAACAGAAAATTTAATCTAAATAAAATAGTTTATATCATCGAGTTATAAAGGCCACCATCAAAATTTCATTCTTATCAGATGAATAATAAACATGTATGCGTGATCACAATCATAAAAAAATAAAAATTTTCGGCAACTCAAAAAATAAAAAATCAAGCAAAACTTAAATTTTTATTTTGATTCGAACAGTATGAAATTTTCAAAGCTTGTATAACTGGGGAAGACTATTTTTGTTTAGATCACGTTTTTGTATACCCAATGGTTTTGTCTACTTCTCATTGGAAACATTTCAAAGTTTTCAAAAAGTTTTCTCGTGATCACGGCAAAACTGTTGGGCATACCAAATATTAATCTAAATAAATATGTATCTCAGAAGGTAATTCAAGCTGTGAAAAGTTCATTGTAATCGAGTAAATATTAAAAAAGTTACAACCCATCAAGTTCCATTTTTTTTTTTTTTTTGGCTTCGAAAATTTTTATATAAATGTTTTTATTTTATTGTTCATCAACTTGTATTTTAACATTATACTACTAGGCAAGGTTCACACATTTTGTTTAGATAAATGTTTTGTAAACTCAAGGATTTGACGCTGCATATGGGGAAACTTTGAAAAATTTAGAAATTTCCTCACTGCACAGAGGCAAATTTCGTTCTCCTTCAAAAAAATTATTTATTACAAAAAATGAGTATCTCGCCCAATTAAATATGCTCTGAAAACATCATACTGATTGGGTGAGTGATAAAAAAGGTATCGTGATTTTTCAGTTTTGACTTGGGTAGGAAAAAAATTCGAATAATTTCTGGCATATAACTCTGTATATTGTGAATAAAAAATATTTCTGCCTGTTAAAATAACGGCAGACCATTCGAAAGAGCATAAAATTCTACACTAGAAAGTGTTAAAACATATCATGTGGTATTCAATTGATAAACTTGAAAACTAGATTTATTTTATGAATCTAAAAGTTTCTCATAATTGTTTCACCCAAAAAGTAAGAAGATCGCTTAGTAAAGCGGCCATTTATACGATTACTTGATACCGAGACCGATACATCAATAATGGCCGATACTAACCGATATTCCTTGATATTCCGATACACGAGTACTATTCGGTACATCTCCTATTCACTCACCATACATTCTATTAATAAAAAACATACATTTTAATAAATTAGTACTTCAGCACAAGAAACATAGATACACAAAAACGACATTTTAATAATTCACTACTTCACACAAGAAACTTAAGTTTAAAGTAAAAAATAATAAACACATTATCCTACATGAGCCAACATCAGAAGCGAAAAGCCAGTCGGCTTACCG
>JABUQX010105351.1:5000-7500 GCA_015478945.1 Trachelipus rathkii
ATTTGAGTTTTATTATACCTACGAGAGAGAGAGACTTCAAGAGAACAACTACAGCGACCAGTGAAGTGGAGGAACAAGAGATAACTACAAGCCCTCCTCTACAACTAAAAGACCTGTTAATCGGGGAAGAAGAAAAACTCGCAGCACCTTTTTCCTACAAAGAGGCAGCTCTCCTGCCTACAAAGAGGCAGAGCTCTCTCTCTCTCTCTCTCTTACTCTCTCTCTCTCTCTCTCTCTCTCTCTCTCTTTCTCTCTCTCCTGCCTACATAGAGGCTGAACTCTCCTCCGGCCTACGAACAGGCAGACCAGCTCCACCGGCCAATACAGAAGTGGCCTCTCCTCAGGACAAGAATTGGTGACCCTGGAAGTTAACACACCTCTCTTCAGCAGCAGTTTCTGGCAAGAAGACAACCACCCTCTACAGGCACAAGAAGAAGAATACCCCTACTGAGGTAAAGAAGATGTCGCTTCCCTACGCCGAGCAGCCCTTAGCAAGGAAATGGCCCAGGTCGAAGATCATGCGCCTTCGAGAATCACCTTTTTCAAGAAGATGCTTTAGCGAAGTCTAACCCTAGTCAGGAGAGGAGTTTCGTCGCAGATAAACTCAAGATTCAAGAAGATAAGAAGATTTGCAGACGTACTACTACAACTACAAAGCTGGGTCCCTGGATAGAAAGCGACAAACAAATAGTACCAGTTCCCAGCAGAAGACGCAGATCTAAGAAGCAACAATCCAAGTATTGCATGACGCGACCATCAGTCACTCCTGTTAGATTCCAGGCCACCAGTCTCGGTTACATGGCTGATTGCCGTCATCGCTCATCCACAATTTTCAAGATGCATACTAACGTAAAATCTTCCACCAGCAACATACAGACTGTGAGACGGAACAAGTCATACCGTTAACTCCAGGGCCTCTCAATCTTCCATTTAACAATGCGTATTTTCGATCGACCCGTACACGATTTCAAGATGTCTAATGACGAAGAAACTTCAGCAGCAACGCAACGATCGATGTGGACAGGAACATTAGTGACTCTCAGTTTAATACGCAGGTCTGCCAACTTCAGCTTTTAACGTGACTGGTTCCGTCGACACTAGGAATTACTTAACGTACTCCTTCAACGGAAGACTTACTCTCATTATATCTTCAGATAACTTGCCATTTTGTCACTTCAGCTCTGGTTCCATACTAGACAGGAAATTTCATCAGTGTATGAATTTACGTCTCAACCAATTGCACCTTATAAGCACTGCCATATGATAGATAACCTGAAGAGAGAATCAACCATGCAGTAATACTATTTAGTAGTACGTTCGACCTGCAATGGCAGAACACATACATACCCACTGTTACTGACTATGTATATTTGGTTTCCTTAGAAGAATGGAGAGGAATAAATTCAATATAGGTGGGGATTAATTTCCCCCCCCCCCCCTCTGACTCAAGGGAGGATCTCATACCACTGTCACTGTATTATCTTCATTTAAGCTGTATTCTTCTTGGTGATTCATAATATTTCTTCAAAATCGCACATAAAGATTAACCATCAAGTTCATAATCTTTCCAGACGAGTTGCCACCACGCGCAACTGGTAAATCGCCTTGCGCAGATGGGTCACTACGTTGTAAAGATCGACTTCACGTATGTTCCCCGATTTCGAATGAGGATGCGCCTTCGCATGTGTTCCCTTTACGGTTGGTAATTTCTTTGCAAATAGTTCATCAATGGATGATTATGGCATTCATTGAAAGACCAACATCATCTAATGAAGCACAGGAACAACAGGTGGCATTTTAAAAAATATATTAAGTGAATTAAAGTGTACAAAAATTAATTTAATGTAAAAAATATCCTGCACTTTTAGGGTAGAAAATGATATATAACGTGCCTATGGTTTAACGTTATAAGATTGATTAACATAAAAGAGTGTTTTGAGTAGAGTTACCAATAAAATATATTTTCTAAATGCTAGTATTCAAAGAAATGATTTTTGAGGATGCATCAAGGACAAGGTCATATACTTCGCATTTTTTAAAGACTTAAAATAAAGTTTTTAAATAATAAATATAATATTTATATATATATAAACTATATTATTTATTTTATATAATAAAAAGTTTCTTTTATGCAAAATTATTAGTTAAATTGTATTATACTTTGTTTTAAAATACTATAAAAATATGAATGTTTCAATGTTAAAATATGTTGTCATTTTTAAAAACATATTTTAGTTTTTTTTTTTATTGTCGGAGGAAGAAATGCACTTTGCTTTTTAAGCTTTTTATTTGTATTTAACATTAAAATGTATATAATTAAATATCAAAATTCTAATGCATTATGTTATTTATATTACTTTATTATATTTTGGGCATTCTATATAATACCAAAAATGTAGTATCTTCACTATCTTGAGGGAAATGTGGTAATCTCCAATGAGTCAGCCGCATCGCTAATTTTTAAACTCCTATTTGGGGGAAACACATAAAATTGGTTTTG
>JABUQX010105351.1:15000-17500 GCA_015478945.1 Trachelipus rathkii
ATATAGTGTTGGTGGTAGGCTTCTGAATGGAATAAAAAGTATGTGTGAGGATAGTGAAGCGTGTGTAGGAATAAATGGAGTCGAAAGGATTATTTTTGAATGACATAGTCAAAGAGA
This sequence comes from Trachelipus rathkii, assembly GCA_015478945.1. Classification (NCBI taxonomy): domain Eukaryota; kingdom Metazoa; phylum Arthropoda; class Malacostraca; order Isopoda; family Trachelipodidae; genus Trachelipus; species Trachelipus rathkii. The sequence continues at coordinate 15,118 of JABUQX010105351.1, forward strand.
TGGTAATGTGTTGCGTCTCCATATTTAATTTTTATATGGATGGGTCTGCGAAAGACACCAGAGGTAAGTGGTGTAAAGGTGTTGAAAAGATGCCTGAATGAAGAAATGAAAGCCCTGCTTATTGTGTGCGGATGATTTGGTTCAGGAAATCTGAAGATAATGAGTATTGGTGCAGTTTTACAGGGTGTAAAAGGGAGGGGTTTGAAAGTAAATGTAGATAAGAGTAAGGTTATAGTAGTGAGTGAGGAGAGTCTGCTGTGTGAAGTCATGTTAGATGGTTAGCAATCGTGAAACGCGGCCTTGAGCTAAAACGTTTAGCGGCTGTTGAATAGTGCTAAACGGATCATACAGAGTGTAGTAGTAAATTGGAATGGTTGAGAGTTGGCTGGTGCAATTAAATACCTGGTGAACACAAAGGGAATAAGGTATGTTGTTAATGTAGTTAATGCATAGTAGTGAAACTATATTGTGGAATAAGAGGTATAAGTCTAAGGTACAATCTATTCAAATGGATAATCTTAGGGGCGTGTTAGGTGTGATAAGAATTGATAAAATGATGATTAAGCGTGTTTCGCAGGTGTTTGGCGTGAAGAAAGGCATAAATGAGAGAATAGACGAGAGTGTAGTAAGATGGTTTGGTCATGTGGAAAAGGATGGATGATAGTCAGTTGTTTAAGCAAGTATAATGGTGAGTGTGCTAGATAATCGACCAGCTTGGAGATTGAAGAAAAAGTGGATTGAGTCAGTAAAGGAATGCTAATTTTTAAAAGGCAAGAAGAAAGGTGCATAATAGGAGTGAATGGCGGGTTTATTTGAGGAGGAGAATTAATTGTTCGGCCTGGTGGATGAACCCCGTATTGAAGAGATATCACAGTGAGGGTCGTCGAGGTCTTGTGGAGCCGTAGGGTGGATTGTTTTGACTGAGACGGGCTCTCCCTTAAGAATGAGGGGATGGCATGGGGAAGCTTTCCTTTCGACTTACGTCATGTTCTTCTATTAACTTTTCCATTTTCAGTGTATGCTGCGACCCTAGACCCCCTCCCAATCTGATAAAGATGAAAATAGTGATATATATATATATATATATATATATATATATATAGTTATATATATATATATATATATATATATATATATGAGTATATATATATATATATGGTTTATATATATATATATATGAGAAAGAGAGTATATATATATATATATATATATATATATATATTAGCATATATATATATATATATATAAATATATATATATGTGTGTGTGTGAATATGTGTGTATGTGTGTGTGTATGTGTGTGTGTATGTGTGTGGTGTGTGTATGTGTGTGTGTTATTGACAGTTACAATTATATGATTTTGATATTTGTGAAAAATTAAGGGTAATATTATGTAGCACATGTTGTTGCAAATCATTGTTGCAGGGAGGAACAATGTAAGGATGAAGAGTCAAAATAAAAGTGATAATAGTGTTAACATTTTATTTTATTTTTTTAACATGGGCTTATGCATTGAACATTTTATTACAACAATTATTTTAATGTAGATTATATATATTTACCTTTATGTTTCACTATAAAATATTGCATAGATAAAGAGTGTATATATATATATATATATATATATATATATATATATATATATATATATATATATATATATATATATATATATATATATATACAATGTCTCCTCTTATAAGTACAGGCCAGAGGCATACTAAATTCTACCAGAGTTTGGGAAAATTCAAGAGCATTGCATATCAAAAGTAGACATGTCCCTGAACAAGGAGTTCAAAAGTGTGTAAGTTAAAGGAAGTTAGGAAAATAGGCAAAGGGTTTTGTTCTATTCTTTTACAATACACTACACGCAAGATTGAGCATAGCAGTTAATCTGAGGTCAAATAGTTGAATAGAGAAAGGATGAAATCTTGTGAAAAGAAGTGTAGCATTAATCATTCTTAGTAGAGGATGAGGAGGTATGCGATGGGAGAATTCAGAAAAAGAGTGTCCGTTGTAAAAGTTGTAGTATATAAAGAGAGTGCCGCAACAATTCGACTGGTAGAAAAAGATTACAGTTAGTGAGAGCTAAAGGAGTTAGTAAGACGAAAATTTCTAGACTCTTACTTCTCCAGAAGAGCTGTGTGAGTGGGACCACTCAATATATTAGTGAAATATACTCCATACAAGAAAAAGAGTAACACTCCCGTAAGTTGCAAGCAAATGGGGTGATGTGGTGAAATTTTGAAAGCACCTCAGGGCACTCACCACCTAAGAAGCTTGTTTTTTTTTTTTTTAAAGTTTACACCTCACGGGCATAGCCCTATTCTAGGAGGGGAACCTCTCTAGGTAATTGCTACCTAGGGTCCGGATTAGATATCGA
>JABUQX010105351.1:22500-25000 GCA_015478945.1 Trachelipus rathkii
CTAAGATCAAGATACTGCAACTGAAAGTGTACCCAAACTGCTTCCTTCAAAACTGTTAGATGAGTTTATGATAATAAATCCAGACTTAGGGAAAGAGTTAAACCTTAAGGTTGCAAGTACAACAGATGAGCAAGACACCGCCACCACTCAACCCAAACTTAAGAGGTGTAAATCTCTTATTCGTAGATGCGCAAAAGAACTCAATCAATATTTAGCTTTACCACCACTACAAAGAAGTGATGACCCATTTCTGTGGTGGAAAAAGACACGGGAGACTTTACCAATGTTGAGCAATTAGCTTCAAAATATTTAAGTAAAATTTATCTGTTAAGAGTGAAAGACTTTAGAACAGGTGGTAATGTGTATGAACCTACAAGGAATAGGCTGTGTCCTGAAAATGGTGAAACTCTTATGTTTCTACATTACAACTTGATAACCAATTATTTATTATCCGTCTACCTGTCCTGAAACAAAAATAAAAAGGCAAAAATTTATATATGATTTTTTAATACAAATAATAAAATATAAATAAAAATTACAGATAAAAATAAAAAAGGCAAAAAAAACCATAATAGCAGCCAGACACTAAACAAGCTAAAATTGGTAATTGTTACTGTGTCAAAGCTATCTGATGATTAACTTGGCAGTTATGAAATGTCTTAAATTCAGTCTTTTAAAGGGAATAAGTAATCGGCCGATTAGCCAGCAAAAAAGGCAATTATCAATAAACGGCAAAATGGCCGATTAGGCAGATAACGTTGTCTGGTCGGACCTATCGTGGATGTGATTGGATTTATTCCATTAGTAACAAATACCGGTAATTGGTTCTCATTGAAAATGTAAACGTTCTTATATTATTTCATTGGTAACAAATACCGGGTAATTCATTCCATTAGTAACAAATGACGGGTAATTTATTCCATCAGTAAAAATTTCCGGGTTATTTATTACATTAGTTACAAATACCGGTTAATTTATTCCATTAATAACAAATGCCGGGTATTTAATCCATTAGTAACAAGTCGCTAATGTGCTCATTTACGTGTGAGTGAGAAAAAATTCAACTTAAAGAAAGAATAGTTCACATTCTCCCGTCCCGATCAGTTTCCAAACCTAGTCCTCTCGCTTGCTAGGCGAATACTCTACCATCCAAGCTACGGAGGGCAGTAAGTCACTGCAGTGCAGACAAAGCGCGATCATATCTTCCCTTTTTTTCCCTCACCTCGGATATGCACGCTTCTCGACATTCCTCACTTCATTTTGCACCTATCGTCTCCCCTCAGATGCCGACGCCGATGGCACTCCCAGTGCCAAAAGGTATCACTAGCATTACTTGTCAAATCATTCCATCACTAATAGAATGAAACTAATTGGCAGGTAATGCCAGTCCCATTTTAGGTGGTAATGCCAGTTCCAGCTTCGGCACCTTCCTTCAGTTTAGAAAATGGTCAGAGGAAATAATGGAGAGCTCAGGAACCAAATTGAAGGCAATTATGACCCATTTTTTTTTTCACCGGTATTTCAGTTTTAGTTTGTGATTGACCGCAGACCCATGAGTTGCATTTGCGGCTGTTCGCCACCTCAGTCGCCGAGCATGCCGAGCAGCTTTGATTCTTTACCTCCCGCGCATGTCCTCTGGGCTTTACTGTCTTTATTGAAATTAGAAATATATATATATATATATATATATATATATATATATATATATAAAGAGAGTATATATATATATATGTTATATATATATATATGAGTAAAGATATATATATATATAGTATAAGTTATATATATATATATTTATATATGGTATATATATATTATATAGTATATATATATATATATATATATATATATATATATATAATGTTAAATTTATATCTTTTGTACACGAATTTTAAGGTTAACTGCTTAGCCTCAGTAGTCTCATTCTGCTGATCGTCAGTCATGGTGAAAGAGTTTTGAAAAAAATCTCTTTTCTAACCCCCCAGATTATTTTACTCAAAACACAATGCAAAGCCGACGATTTCCAAACTACACAATAGAAGCCTGGAATCAAAATTACCAAGAGTGTTGAGAGGTCAGGCAGGTTAATGTGGTCGTAATAGTAAAGAACCACCATATATGGCGCTATCTTCCTCTAATACGAGCACTTTACATCACATTAAAGTGTAAATTAATGTGACTTTATTAGTCAGTGCATAAAACGTACTTCAGTGACATTAATTAAGATATATGCTACGCTATTGAATAGCGAAACATGAAAGTACAAACGATCTGACCGCCACCACCGTCAAGTTCAAGAATCAAATGGCTACGCTTTGACTCGGTGGCTTGCAATTATGTCTATTAGGGCAGTAAAAACTCAAAAGATACCAATGTAACAAAAGATATGATTTTTTGGCGCCATTTGATCCAATCGGTCTCAGAACTATTAACACCTTGAATTTAGAGAAGAAAATTACAGCTGTTCTTTACATACGAGTATTGCGATATATATATATAT
>JABUQX010105351.1:30000-32906 GCA_015478945.1 Trachelipus rathkii
TGTTCTCATATTATGCAAACACTACTATTCAGGCGCGGTTTTATGAAGCACAGAGGCCGGGCCTCCTCTAAAAATAAATAAAAGCAACTAATGTAATAAATAATATAAGAATTACTATTTATTACTATTAAAATAATGTTAAAATGTTATACAAGAACGCTAATTTTACATTAAGATCATTTATTCTCTTGCGAAACATTATTTTTCATAAGGATCATTGACTGGAGGAATTTCGATTTGTGCCTCCAAGAAAGCATAATTATAATGCTTTCAAAACACTGGTTGTCATGGCAACGTAAAAGAAACCTTATTCTTATTTTGTATTTTGAGGATTTTTCCACAAAGCCTCCTCTCTAAGAACACGTCATAAAATAACTCCAAATTTGTAACCCTTTGCAATAAATATGGAAAGAAAATAAAGAAAATACTTAAAAAAAAAAAAATTAAATAAAAAAAACAGTTTGATTGAATATACGGTATATATATATAGAGAGAGAGAGGAGGTAGCAACACAGCAGCATATATATATATATATATATAGCAGAGGTATATATATATATATATATATATATATATATATATATATATATATATATATATATACATATATATTTAGAAAGAGAGAGAGAGAGAGAGAGATAGGTGTAGAGAGAGAGAGAGAGAAGAGAGAGAGAGAGAGAGAGAGAGAGAGAGAGTTATAATTAAAATTTACTATATTGAGACTGATTGCCAAGGTGTAAGAAGTGAAGGGAAAAGTCCCAGATTGGGGGACTCATGTGGGGGCAACGCTAAGTTCGAGCACGTAAAGATTTTTAAGTGTGATTAGAGGCTGTATTTGGGATCACCTGTCAATCTGTCTAGGTTTAACTCTAAACTGAAAGGTAGATAGCCATCCTCCCTCATAATGAAACTGTGTTGTCAATAACATCAAGATGCACACGTGGTTTTGTGATATGCTGAATTATGGAAACTACGATGAATATAACTGATTTGCAAGGTTTTTGGATCATGCACAATGCAGGATTAAAAGGAGAGTAGTATTCTCTTGAAACCAAGGTGTAATTGCCGGACAGACAGGTATGGTAGAACTATAAGATGGTTAAAGAGAAACTTCCTCCGGTTTTAAAATTATTGTAGGGTTGGTAGCTCGTGGGTACGAGTTATCCTGGTCTGTTATTGTTTTGCAACATTTTAATCAAGCAGGTTACGTGTGTTTTCAAGGTTTATGTTTATATTTTCAAGATTTAGGTTTGAAAAATGTCGTAATCATTGAGCGTGAGTACGTGATAACCTGGTTTATTTTTGTTCAAGATTTGAAATATGTATTTGTTTTATCCCATTTTTCATTTGATTTGACTGTATGAAATTTAATTATTGATATGGAGATTGACAAGCTGTATGTTAAAATTATATTATAAAGTCTTTAACTAATTAATGGTGGTTACAGTCAAGAAGGAAATTGTCATGTATGAATTATAAAATTACGAAAATCTTTATTATTATTATACCTCCGCGTTGAACAGCAGACAATAAGAGGAAAGAACTTTCACGGTTAAAATATATATATATATATATATATATATATATATATATATATATATATATATATATATATATATATATATATATATATATATATATATATATACACATACATATACACATATATATTTTTGAAGTGCCTCCGGGCATGTTTCGGTTCACGAGCTGCTTACTGATATATATATATATATATATATTGTTATATATAAAGATATATATATATATAAGTATATATTATATATATATATATATATATATATATATATATATATATATATATATATATATATATATATATAAACTGGTAAGTAAAACGAAAAGCAAATGTTTTTTTAAATTAATAAATAAATAAAAACCATGACGGTTTTTTTTTTTTACCTTAGAAATCAATATTTAAATTTTTTTTATTATTATACAGTATTAACATCATTTATAATCAGAGCTGAGGAGGAGGTAAACTCTTTGCCTGCTCCGACTCCGGCTCCGACTCGGCTCCTACTCTGACTCCGGCTCCTGCTCCGACTCCTGCTCCAGCATTTTAAAATTACCGCTCCGATTTCATTTCTTAGTTATAATTTCTCCATTTACACAAAGTCATTAATTCTATAAGATACAATACTTTTACAATAGTATAATCATGAGGAGTCATAGAGAGCCTTTTCTGCCAACAAATATTTACTCAGTTTAAAAAGTTCAGTAAAATATTTGATGGTAAGGATTGAAAAATTGGATTCGGGACATCATTAATAAATATATATATATATATATAAGGTATATATATAAGGTTATATATATTTATATATATATATATAAGGTTATATATATATGAAGCGGCGCACGACCGCTGAAAGGTTTCACGATAAATGCGAAAACGGTTAAACACCCATCGAACTGAACGAAGTATTATCAATAATAAAGGAAAATTTGGGCAACTAAAGACACCAGCAAAAGCCCAACCCGGCTTTTCGTTTTAATACATCCGCTACTAGTTAACACAGTACAAGCCTACGAAACTTATCATTTTTAACAAATCAGTTAATTTCATATTGTCATAATATTTAACAAACGTAACAGAAATTAAACATAGCCTAGCATATCTAACAGTTACAATGAACAAAAACCTAAGCAATAGGATACCAACATTTGGGACTATGAGTAACATTGCACATTTGGAACCCTATGAATAAGTCTCAACCTACCCTCATTACACAGCAAAACTCAACTATCCCGCTTTTCAAGCATATCATCAGCAGCTAAAGTAGTATTATCTAACTGAAGTGGCGCACACGAAAAATGCGAGCGCCACGATAAATGCGAAAACGGTTAAACACCCAAATTCCGAGGGCAACTGAACGAAGTACATC